>CAUYRT010092920.1:0-16608 GCA_963574885.1 Lepilemur ruficaudatus | reverse complement strand
GTCCATTGCAAGATGTTCAGCTGCATCCTTCCCCAAACTGTGACAACCAAAAATGTTTCCAGCCATTGCCAAATGTCCCATGGGAGACAAAATCACTCCCAGCTGAGCACTACCCTTCTAGACATAGAGAAGAAAGAACACAAATCCTTAAATAGTGTGAGTTGCTGTTGAGGAGGTAAGGACAGATCATTCAGGGCTCCGTGGGCCTTGGAAAGAATTTTGGATTTTTTTCTATGTGAATGGTAAGTCACTGAATAATTTTAAGGGAGTGAATAACATATCCATGTTTTAAATAGACTACTTTGGCTGCTGTGTGGGAAATGGATTGAAAACCATGAGGATAAATGAGATCTTAGGATCAGGCACTAAGGTACATCACCATTTAGATTAGATTGAAAAGTGCAAGAGAAAACTAGGTTGAGAAAGGGCAGCCAATGAGGCAGAATGAAAGCCACGAAAGGATGATGTCACAAAAGTTGAGATATGTGTCAAGGAGGGAGTGGGCAATTATGACTAGATTTTTCTGATTGGCTCATCATTGAGTCACAGCCTAACGATTTCTCTTCTTGCCTACCTATAGTTTCCCCTCCAGTTCTTCTGTATCTCATTCCAAACTAATCATGCTGTTCAAGAATTTACAAAGGCTTCTCATTATATCCCTGCACTGGCTTTGTTTATTCCTGTTTCTAAAACTTTGCTCTTTTAAGTCATGTCGCTTCCTCAATGCCTTAAAATATTCTTGTTTATGACCATTCCAAGCTGAAGCTCACATCTGATCAACCACAGAAGCCCTCTCCAACAAGACCAGCCCACACAGACATCTGTATTCTCTAAAAAATCAACAAAACTTCCTATTTTTCATTCTGTCCACTATACCATTTTGTTTAGCATCTGTGCTAGGCACTGTGCTATGCCCTGGAAATACAATGATAGTTACGGTTCCTGCTCTCCAGGGGCTTAGTTAGGAAAACACTTATCAGTCTTTATTATTAATACACTTAAGAAAGGAAGGATTTTGTCTAGGAGCTAATGAGTCATTCAGCAGACTGAATAGTAGTATCTGAGTCAATCATTCAGCTACTACTTCCCCATGCTGTATTTCACTCTAGCCCGCCCACCTCAGTCACAATTTGCCACGCTTTTAGCTGCTGATCACCTCCTAGAACTATTGCGTCACAGCTGCTCAGGACAGAATGTCGCTATTCCTACTAGTCATCAGTGGCAGGGTGAATCTGGCCACAGGGTTTGTAGTCTCCCAAAGTCTGAATTATAATCAATCCAGAATAACACTAAGATGTGTGTAGGCATGCTGGTGGTAAGAACTTTGGCTGGGACTTTGCTGGTCAATCTAGGCTGTTTTCTGACACCCCAAGCCTACTCCCCTTCATGATCTCTTTACCTGTGTGAGGTGCAGAGATCATTCTTTCTAAATTTGGGTCCACCCCATTGGAAACTATTGAATCAAACCCACACAACTATCCCTCAAGGACAAATAGTAATTTTGAGAGGTAATACATTTAAAATCCATGTTGTGACCTTCCTAACCACAAAGTTTTCTGGGAGCAACTCCTGTCCTGTTATGCAGCGTAACATCAGTTTTCCTTTTTTTTTTTTTTTCACCAGTTTGCTTCAGAGTCTGCCCTCGTGATGCTTAAATTGGGACCTATTACAAATCTATCATATAAAGGTCAGTACTTAGATATGCCGAGACTGGTAGAAAGTTTGAAATTATATAACTAAAAAAGTGTACAGTCAGGATTTATTCAAATTCTTGAGTTGGGTAAACTGAAGGGTATTCTTTCGTAATCTCAAATTAGGAATGGAATGGAGGTAGTATAAGCTATTATTATCCCTGGTTCACATTATTTATCAAGAGTGGAGGTGAAGG
Organism: Lepilemur ruficaudatus; assembly: GCA_963574885.1. Taxonomy (NCBI): domain Eukaryota; kingdom Metazoa; phylum Chordata; class Mammalia; order Primates; family Lepilemuridae; genus Lepilemur; species Lepilemur ruficaudatus. The sequence continues at coordinate 14,720 of CAUYRT010092920.1, read as the reverse complement.
TTACCCTGTCAGTTATATTTGTGGAGAAATAATTACAGTACAACATAATTGTTATTAAGTCCAAAAAGGGTGAAAAAAGGACAAGTTTGTCTCAGAAAGTTATGAAAGGGTACATGGAGGAGATAAAATTCTTAGCAGAGAAGTATCATGATCATATTTTAATGTTAGAAAATTAAAAGAATGGGGGTTAGACTGGAGTGGAAAATAACTAGAGTATATCATGGAGATATTGCAATAGTATAAGGGAGATTAGTCAGAAAGGATGATTAGTTGAAGGACTTAGTGTGGAGATTAAAAAGAGGAATGGATTTGAGAGATAATTAAGGAGATAAGAGTCAATACAATTTGATATTAGGATAGAAGGAATAAAGGAAAAGTAACAGGGGTACTCATGGATTTCTGACTTGGGTAATTGGGTGCCATTATCTGAGATAGGGAATGGAAACGGCCTTGGTCTCAGATGGGTGAGGAGAGACATGACATCAGGAGAAAGTTATGGTAAAGATGCCCATGCCAATTTGGGCCATATTTTAGGTAACTGTGTGAAATCCAAATGAAGATGCTGTTGCTTACAGGGTCTGACCTAAAGATGCACATCTGGGAGTTCTTTGAGCAGAGGACACCTGCTAAGTTCATGATGGGAAAGAGACCGCTCAAGGAGACGTGAGGATAACATTAAACCACAAAAACAACAAAAGAAAATGGAGTGCTCGCAAACATAGAGGGCGTGAAGAGGAAGAAAAATATTTAAAGTGCATCAGAGAAGCAGCTGCAGAATGAGGAGGGAATGGCATTAGGGAAACCAAAGGGAGAGTTCACGGTGTTCATACTGTTTTAAAAATGTGGAGTTTTTTTTTTTCCCTCTCTCCCTCCAAGTTTTCAATATTTTGGCAGGAACTGTGACTTAATTTCATTTATTTCCTTCAATGCCTAATTTGGTGAAGGGAATATAGTAAAAGCTCCTAAATTCCCATTGATTGTCTCAAACATTATAAACTGGTCCTACTTGTCACCCATATCAACCTCCAATGTTCCTACATCCCACTTCAAATAAACTTTTAGACTTACCTATGAGTTTAAATCCATTTTTACAGTCAGTATGTTCTACTTACACAAGATTTGGAATTAATTCCAAAACACTATTTATCTACTTAATGAGACAGAGTTTTGATATCAAAGATGGCGTTGGGTTTTTCTTTTTCTACTATTCCTAAGAAACGTTTTGCAAAAAACCAGTCCAATTGCCAGCAGTACCTTGTAACTTAAAACCTGTTCAAAACCACTGTAAGGATGCGGCCAAATTTTTCTGACGATTATTAACCAGGTCAACACGCTTATTTAAAGCTGTTTTATTAATAGTCACGAAACAACCAGTTGGGAAATATAAATTCACGCCAAAAGAAACCATTTAACGTCAAGCATCCCAAAGGCTCAGAAAGCCGGAGGGAACCGCGTCCTCGCGCGGGTTTCGACGTCAAGCAGTTCGGACTGTCGTCCCTCTCACGTGACACCACCTCACCTAAGCGCAGTCCTTGGTGGACCCGCATTCTCGAGCCTAGAAAATACCCAATAAACCACCAAGAGCATCGGAATAATCATCTTCTCTTGAACTAGCTTCTCCTCGCTACAACACACGAGACAACCTCGGGCCACCTTTGCCCAACAGCCGGGCCTCATTACACGGCCCCCGCTGTTGCGGAAATGGTCGAGATGTTGCTCTCGCGGGATCTCGCGCCTCGGAGTAAGCCAACTGGATCGCGGGCCGCATCGAACCCCCGCGGGAACAGAGTTCGCCGGGTCCGGAAAGCCGGGAAATCGCGTGCGGGGCGGGGTTAGCGCGGTGAGCGCGAAGGCGGGGCCAGGCCTGAGGGGGCGGGGCGGACTCGAGGCGGGGAGAGGGGCGGGGCTCCGGGGACCTGTTGATCGCAGGTGTCACTGCCCTGACTGGCTTCTGGTGTCGGCACGTGTGCGCATGCTCCGCGCGCTGGGCGGGGCTCTGGGCGGCGGGGACCGGCCGCCTCCGCTCCACTTGCTGGCGGCCCTCGGTGCTGCGGTGTCGGCGCCGGGCGGCGGTAGGCGGCCGTGTGGAAGGGCGAGGCGGCTGTGTGGGAGCGCGAGGCCGTATTTCCCCGCCGGGACCGCACGCTCCTCGTGCAGGGCGCGGACAGCGCAGGTAAGACTCGGAAACTAGTCCCTGGGTGGGAGCCGACGACCCGCGACTCGCGGGCCTGGCTGGGGCGCGCCGGTTCCACGCGCGGACCCGGTCTCGCGCGCAGCCCCCGCCCCGGTGTGCGCTGCGGCGCCCGTGGTCGCGCGGACCCCGGCCCTGCCCTGCCCGCCGCGCCCGGCCTGGCGGGGACGCGCTGCCCCGGCTCGTGCGGCTGCCGGCGGGAGGGCGACGAGGGGCGGCCGGGGTCCTGCGGGGCTGCGGGCTCCTGCCCGCTCCAGCCGCTGCCGCTGCCCTGGCTCGGGCGTGAAAGGGATCCGGGCGGTGATGTCCCCCCTCGGAGAAGAGAGAGGACCGGATTCGCGAAAGTCTGGGGTTGGTAGTTTCTGGGTGGTGGTAGTAATGTGTAGAGTTAATGTTCAGCTTCCAAACGACGGCTCTGGGGCCGTTCCCCAAACTACTTTTGAACAGCTTTGGAGAACAGGAAGTACTTGCACAGGTGTAACAGCAATCTGAGCAGGCTCTGGGCTTCGTTACCCCTCCGCAGGGTTTTCTTCATTAACGCAAAGTCTGATTAATGCTTGCAAAATGGACTGCAGGGCTTTATCAGATAGGCAGCAAAGTTTTCCGAACGTTTCCTAATCTGGAAATGTATATATATATGTGTGTGCTTTTTTGCAAGGAATTTTCAAGGCTGTTTTTGAGGTAAGTTTAACAGTAAACTTAGGAAGTTCTTTGTGATTAGGATCTGATTCACTTTTACGTTCTTTAAAGAAAAGCCTTGCTAATTTTCTCTATTTAGAAGGTGTAGCAAGTGCTAACACAGAATTCTGACGAAAATGAACTTTTGGCTAAACTGATGATGCTTGTTAGTTCTAGTTTCTTTTCTTTTTTTTTCAGTTCTGTGATGATGGTTTAGACAAAGATCCTTCAACCTATTAAATAGAAATTTCAAAAAACCAAAAATGAACAAAATTTATTCTGCAAAAGTAATATATGATTTATGTGCTGTTGTCATAAGAATTCCAAATAGACAAACTCACTATAGGTAGGAGTCAGTTAAGGTCTGAGAAATAAGGTGTTGGTTTTATATTTTAGAGCCTTTTAAAGTGAGCTCCTTTAGACAGTTTGTCTAGTTTCATGATTACTGGTGATAAGTCATGAAAGTGATTTGTTAACATTTTTTCATTAATCCAACTAACTGGTAGTTATGTGTATTTGTTTCCTAAAGTGTGAAAAATAAAGAGCCCAAGAACAGGCCTTTCCTTTTCCCTATGAATTAAAAAAAAATTTTTATAAATGTATGTAGAGTGTGTATAGTTTGTGGAGCTTGACACTGATACTCAGTTTGTTAATGTTACTGTTTCTCTAAATGATGCAAAAAGTAGTTTTTAAAAAGATAGTTATTTTAGTAGGGAGGTACATATTTCCACCTAGTTAAAAAGAAAAATACCACGATATTCTTATGATTTCAGTGTGTACTGTTATTCAAGATATTTTATATTACTTAGTGTCAAGTAAATGTTTATTTTAAATTGCAGTATCAAGAAATACAAATTTGATACCATATAGTTTAGAAGTTTGTTTCAGCAAGACAAAGTTAAAAAGAAAATTTTTATTTCTTTTAAGGTAATGTACACTTTTAAAAGCCAAAATCGGAGCTATTTTTCCTGCTGGTACTATTTGAAACTGACTCACCTACTAGAGGGGATGTTGTTTTATCCTACAACTTTCTAAAATATTAATATATTTTATCTTTATAAACTAATGGATTAAGCTATCCTACAAAGACGTTTAGTTACTAAAATACTTATCAGATCTTATTTGATAGCTTTAACTGTAAGGTGTTTCTTAATTATAGACTGCAAAGACAACCCATAGAGAGCTAGGTAGCTTATGTATTACATCTGGAAGCATTTTGAGTACAGTGTGCTTGGTATATTAGGGCTGAAAAGATTGCCAATCTAGCCTACTGATGCTTTAAGCCCACCTTGTTCTAAGGAAGGAAGTGTGCTAATATAGGTCATCTTTGAAGAGCTAGGTCGAAATTAGTGATAATACAAATACAGGATTACTATATTATTATTTTGTACTGATGATTTTAGAAAATTTTGCATTACAATATAGTCACATAATAGGAATAAGAAATGGATGCAACCTGTTCTGCCACAGATAAAAACCCTCACAGTTTATTTAAATTTTAAATGAATAAAATCCTAATCTTGGTGAATTACCATGAATTTTTTTATACTAACAGGAATACTGTAGATGCTGCATATAGTATATGGAATATTTAGGCAAAAAATATAATTGGTTTTGTGATTTAGGATTTTTTTCATGTCTTTTTATTTTTTAATACTGTGAATTTTATTTTTTGCATTTACAAACATTATTCAGAGAAGGGTTCATTAGGCCACAAAGGTGTCCATGACACATAAAAAGGCTACAAATCATTGCATCTGGTTAAAGAATTTTGATTTTACATGAAACTTCAGAGAAGTCGCTTCATGTATTCATGTTTGTAACTCATTAGAAAATGAAATTTTATGCAAAATAAACTGTATTTCAGCCATTTTAATGGACAGTATAAATTATTTGAAATGTCATGGTATTTTTGAATTAATTTGAAAATAATTACGTTAGTCTTCTATTTTACACATATTGCAAAAAAGTAGTTTTAAGATATACTCTTTGGAAATTTTTTTTATCTTCTGTGCTTTTCTGATTTAGCAAATTTATTCCATAAACATTTATTGCTCTATTGTTGTATGGTAGACATAGTGCTAGGCACTACAGACAGTGTTAAAGTAGTTACAAGTATGAATTCTTCCTTTTCAAAGCCTCATCTCTGGCTATTCTCAGTCCTCCCCCGACTACACTGAGTTTCCAAAGGTGAAATGGTCTTTTTTCTTATACTCTTGCCTTTGCAAGATTCTGCCTCTCTTCTCGAGAATTTCCATTCCCCTTTCGACTTCTCAATCACCCACACCACATCTGTAAGGTGTCTTCTGATCCAGTGAAGAATAGTAGATTACATCATCTTTGTGTTATCACTGTACTTTGTACATCCCTTTGTTTGAGATTTATACTGTTGCTATAGAGGGAAGACAGAATAACTAAGTGAATAACTGAAGATGGTAATAGGTGAACTGTCATTTTAAGAAGTGTAAGAAGAGTGCTGGGCAGACAGCCCAAAGGATGGTAATGCCAGCAGGGAGAGCGTTCTCAGGGACCCAGAGCCATGAATATCAAAGTGCATTTTGGGTGCTCTGGTTATTTGTTATGGCTGCATGGATCATCATGTTATTCCAGGAATTAAAATTGTCATTAAGGAAGTTTGTAGTTATTTTTCTCAAAAGTTGTACATTGGTTGAATTTTTCTAAATAAATCTTTTCTGTTGCTTATGTTGTTATTTCAGAGTTGCTTTATCTTTCTGATGCATTGGCTTCTAATACTTTACTTTCTCCTTTCCTCTAACTCCAAAAAGATTTGTAAATGAACATTGAAAATAATACTAGGGTGAATCCATTTGTTAAGTGAAGCATTCGCAAACATTTATTTTGTAAATTAGAATTTTTCATATGTTATGTTTTCCTAAAGTAGGATAGCTCCAGAAATTAGTTTATCATCTACTAAAAATCACTTAACAGGTTTTAAAATTAAGAAATTGACACTTCATTGTACAGTTTATCTGATCTCATTAGTCTGGATTAATACTATAGTTAAGTTTGATAAATCAGTTTAAGGAAATGGAGAAAGATAGCAAAATAGTGTTTAAAGTATGTAATACAGCTTTTACTTTATTTAAATATTTGTTATGTCTTCAAAAATCATTTTATATAAAAGATGGTGTTATTGTGATTAGCTTACATCTGTTGAATACTTACTATGTTTTGGGCATTTACTAGGTATTTTACACAGGGTTTATGATTCTCACAATAAGCCTATGAACCTTTTTATATTGATTATGATTATAGATGATGAAACTGATACGCTTGTAATGATTGAGTAGTTGAGTATTGTGTTGCTGGAAACTTCTTATCAGAGGAGGAATAAATAAATATGAGAATCATGAGGTCAGTATCAGGACATGGATTCCATCCTTGTCAAGAGCCCATCAGGGCATTCTTTGCCCATCAGATACTTTATACTTTGGGCCTGAGATAATACTACTTTCTTGTCAGTGTAGTACTGACACTAAACTACCTGTCAGATGGTGGCAAGTTGTGCTATACCTTAGTGCCTAGGTCATCCTTGTTAGTAAGGCTTTTTGGCGGGGAGGGTTTGTAGTTTTAGATTTCACTTTATTTCCTGAGCTTCATTCAGTAAACACTTAATGACTGCCTATCACGTAATCTGTTCTGTTCTAGATGTTTAGGATTTACTTTACATTCTAAGAGGATTGGGAGGAGAGACAATAAAGAATAAACACAATCAATCAATTGTATGGTGTAGAAGGTAAAAGAGCCAAGGGGAAAAGAAAAGGTAGAGCCAGGTAAGGGGAATTGGGAATGTGAGGTGGAGATTGTGGTGGTTTGCAATTTTAAATAAGTGTAGGCCTCGTTTAGAAGGTATTTTTTAGCAAAGCAATCATGAGGGAGGGAGGGTAAAGCCGTATGTGTATCGGGGAAGTATATTGCAGGCAGAGGAACAGCCAGTGCCGAGTTTATAAAGAGCAAGAGTTTGTCTGATGTGTATTTAGGAATGACAAGGAGGCTGATATGGCTGGAATGGAGAAAGCCAAAGGTCATGTAGCTAGAGGTGAGGTTAGAAGTGAGTGGGTGGGCAGGTGGTATAGGGCTGCTATGGTCTGAATGTTTGTCACCCGCCTCCCCACCAAATTCATATTTTCTAATCCCCAGTGCAGTAGTATTAAGAGATGGCACCTTTGGGAGGTGATTAGGTCATGAGGGCTCCACCCTCATGAGTGGGATTAGTTCCTTTATAGAAGAGGGAGCAGCATGTTCACCCCTTCTGCCATGTGAGGCACCATCTTTGAATCAAGAGAGTGAGCCCTTACCAGACACCATATCTGCTGCCTTGATCTCGGACTTTCCAGCCTCCAGAACTGTGAGCAATAAATTCCTGTTGTTTATAAATTACCCATTCTAAAGTATTTTGTTATTATATCCCATGTGAACTAAGATAAGGGTCTTGCTGGCCAGTATAAAGACTTTTTGGATTTGACTCTGAATGTATTTAAAGACTCATTGCAAGGTTTTGAACAAATGACATTATGATTTCATTTTAGAGGGATCTCTTTGGCTGCTATTGAGGTTTGACTTTGAGTTATTGGGTAAGGGTAGAAGCCAGGAGGCAGTCAGGCAGCTATTTTATCAATCTAGACAAAATGTGATGATGACTAAGACCAGAATCGTAAAAGTGGAGGTGGTGAGAAGTGGTTAGATCCTGACTGAGAGATAGGAGAGAAAGGAGTCAAAGATTGCACCAAGATACTTGTTCTGAGCAACTGGAAAGATGAAGTTACCATCAGTTGCGATGGGAAAGAAGGTATAGGTAAAATAAGACTTCCATTTTGGGCTTTGTCTTTGTTATTTACTGCTACTACCTAATATATTTCAAAATAGCACTTTTATTTCTGGGAGATAGAGTCTCTGTGTTGGGTTTTTTGGGTTGAAGTGTGTTTATGTTTTTAATTTTTATAGTTGTTGCCAGGTTGATATAATATTGTCTGAAGGTATAATAGTATAATTGTGTTCTTTATTAATCAGTAATAAAAGAAAGTACCTCTTCCCTTGTATCCCCACCAACAGTTGTTACTTTTAATTTTTTGCCAGTCAGATAGAAACAAAGTAGCTCTTAACTACTGCACTGTAACACCTCTGGGTTGGAGGTCCCCAAGAAAAATCCCCCCCACCTGCCAGGTTTGGCAATGGTCTGGGAGAACTCACGGGACTCAGCATATATGGTCATTCTCATTGCTGTGAGTTATTACAGTGAAAGGATATATAGCAAACTCAGCAAACAGAAGAGGAGTGTGAGGCGAGGTCAGAAGGAAACCAGGCACAAACTTCTAAGAGTTTTCTGCCAGTGACGTCACACAGGACACACTAATTATTCCAGCTGTGACCCATGTAAAATGTGGCTACCAGGAAGCTCATTAGAGACTCAGTGCTTAACATTTTTTTTGGTGAGGGAGGTACTCATATAGGCATTCTCTGCCTAGGGCATACCAAAATTCCAGACTTCCGGAATGAAAACAGATGTTCAGGATAAACCACATTGTTTGTGAAGTTTAGGTACAGTGTGACCTACTCTTATCAGTTAGGGTAGTAGGAAGCCTCCCGAAATCTTAAGTTCCTGAAGGCCAACCTTGCAAGCAGGCCATTCTAAGGATAGCAATCTCAGGCCTCTTGTGTAAAGTCTTTTCCTTTTTTTAAAAAAACCCAGCTTTATTGAAATATAATTTACGTGCCATACAACTCACCCATTTAAAGGGAGCAATTCTGTAGTTTTTAGTATATTCACAGAAATGTACATCCAGTCAATTTTGGAACATATTCATCACCACAGAAAGAAGCCCTTTACCTTTTAGCTGTTATTCCACACCTCACCCCCACACCCCGGTGCCTACAGTCCTCACTTCTCCAGTCCTGAGCAACCGTTAATCTACTGTCTGTCTCTGTAGATTTCCCTGTTGTGGACATTTCATATGAATGGAATCACATAATACGTGGTGGTCTTTGTGACTGGCTGCTTTTACTTACCATGGTGTTTTCAGTGCTCACCCATGCTGTAGCATGTATCTACTTCATTCCTTTTTGTGGCTGAGTGATAGTGCATTGTAGGAATTAGCTATTTTCTGCACAGCTTCCCAAATAGTAATGGAAGAGTGACTATAGAATAATATTTGTATTTCTGGAATAAACCCTCTTGTCATTATTTTCTGTAGTACATTATTCTTTTGACACATTGATAGATTGTTTGCTAGTATTTTAGTTGTAATTTTTGCACCTATAATCTTATGTCACGTTGGTATGAGGTTTATCATGTTTTGGTATTAAGAGTATACCTTTAAGGTATAATCCTTTCCTTTATGAAATAATTTGGGGTTACTTTGTATTTTATTTTCCCTATAGCCTGCAATAATTTGACATTAGAATTAACAGTTATTGGAAGTTTAGATAAAATTTAACTTTAAATGTGATCCTGATGCCATTTTCAGTGTGATAACTTTTGTCACCTTTCTGTTTTTTTCTAAACTGTTAATAGTCCTCTTAAGTTTTCCAGTTTTCTTGGGTTAATTTTGGTAATTTGTATTTTACTAGGGAATTACCTTTTCCTTTAGATTTTCAAAGTTACTGCTATAATATTTAAGTCATACTCTTTTACAGTTCTTTTGGTTTCTTATGTACCTGTGGTCATTTCTCCTTTATCAATTTTATTAGTGTTTATAATTCTATTTTTCTTTTTGTCCTTAAGCTTGTGAAGATGTTGTTTATTATATTAGTTTTTGCAAAAATTTAGTTTTGAATTTATTTTTTCTGTTGTTTGATTATAAATCGACTTGGAAATCTCCTTCTCTCTTTAGTGTAAGGTTTCACAATTTTCATCCAACTTCCTTTTTTCCCCACGTGGTATTTGGAATTTTGAGTTATCTATTCTCTCTCTTTTAATCATTTCTAGAGATAATTTGCTTAATTTACTTGTTTCCCCTTCTTGCTAGTAATCTTATTAGATAGATACTGACATTTTAAAATTTTATCCATGTCTCATAACTTTTAAAAAATGTTTGTTTTCTACTTCTTTATTACCTTTTTAATGCTTTGTAGGTGCATTTCTTGACCCGAACTTACTGCTCACTGATACGTTCTCCCCCTCTGTTCAATTTGCTAGTTAACCCATCCTTTGAGTGTTTTATTTCAGCGGTTTTTAAAATTCACGTATGTCTTCAATTGGTGAATATTTATTATATGAGTTTTAAATTTGTGTTCTCATTGGTCTCTTCTTTCTGTTTCTTGTCTGTTACCTATCTTTCCTAGTCTGATTACATTTTTCCTGGAAGTACCAAGTTAGGTGCTAGCAATATTTGGGGAGAAGGGTGTGTGTCTTCAGGTGATTTCAGGGAGTAGAGGTAGGGGTATAGGGTCTTGATTCAGGGTGATGCAGGTTCAGAGTTGGTTCCAAAAAGGAACTTCCTGTTGCCTGCCTAGAGGCATGATCTTCTCCAGGTCCTGCTCTCCCTGTTCCAGTTTTGGAATGGGCTTGAGGACAGAACACACAGGGGCCTCACAGGTCACCTGTACTTATTACCACTTCCCAAACTGGTTGTGCTCTGGTTCTTTCCTGATGTAATAATAATCTCCCTTACCCTCCAGATAGCACTGGGGTGGTAGCAGAGCTTTCCCATATTACTGCATTGCACAGGGTGGGAATCCTCTGCCCAAAGCAATGTAAGGACTAGAAAATGTCGTAACTAGATAGATCTTTCCCAGTCTATAACATTTGGCCTACTCCATCTCTTGGCTGCTGTTTCCCTCTCTCTCTAGAAGCCAGTCACTTTTGGTGTCCCCAGTATTTCCGCCTGTTTCTCATTAGACTACTTTTTGCTTTTTGTGTAATCTGCAGGGTTGAGTGGTGGGTGGAGAACCAGAACCACATACTAGTTTGAAATCTTGTGTAGGAACAGAAGTCACAATATTTTTAAATTATCTGTTTCTGTTTGTGGGCCTCACCAAACTAAGTCCCCTCATGGGTGGTGATGTCTTCATACACCTTAGCACAGTTCCTGGTTCACACTTGATGCCTAATAAAGTCTGTTGAAAGAATAGCACTTCAAAAGTATTCTTCATCAAAAGTATGAATTTATTACTAACACAGAACTCCCTTAATGTTGTAAAAACATGACTAAACTTAGTAAAAACTTAATTTGTATGCACAGTTTCGGGATCATTTAGATTACTTTAAAGGAGGTTTCAAACCATAGAGTTAAAAAGAAGAAAACAGCTAACATAATAGAGTCGTTTTTGGCGTCTATGGTGGATTGGTCCCAGGCCCACTGTGGATGTCAAAATCCATGGATGCTCAAGTCCTGCAGCAAGCCTGGGAAATGCATAGATACTCACAGTTAACCCTGTGTGTCTGCAGGGTCCTCATCCTGTAAACACTGTATTTGCAGTGCCTGGTTGGTTGAAATCCACAGATAACACAACTTGCAGATACTGAGAGTTGACTGTATAGTGTTTTACAATTCTCGGAGCATTTAACCTATGTTAAAGCAAGGCTGTTACTGTTATCCTCATTTTGTAGGTGAAGAAGCTGTGAATCAGAGGTGATGAGAATGTATCTAAGACCAAGCAGCCAATAAGTGGGCCTGAAAACAAAGTCTCCTGACTTTAATTCTTTTAGAAACTGGTGCTTTTCTTCTTTATTTTTCAGTGCTTCACTGTCTTAGGTGGGTATTTGATCAATGATGTTGAACTGACCGGTGCCATTCTGTCTCTCATCTTTCTGTGCTGTGAAAATGGAACTCAATGACTTTCACCCAGAGTTTAAAGCCAAAGTTCTTACAAAGAGCTTACACGACCCTGCATGATCTCTTTCCCATCCTCTCTTTTCATTTGTAATACTTTTAGTTTTTGTTCACATTTCTTCTGCCACACTGGGCTTTTTATGGTTCCTCCACCATACCAGATATGCTCCAACCTCAGTATCCTTGAAGTTGCTATTCACTCTGCTTGGAATTCCTTCCCTCTGGTGGCTTTACCTCCTTTAAATCTCTGTGCAAATGTAACCTTCTCAATGAGACCTTCCTTCACTGTCCTACCTAAAAGTGCAAACTGTCCCACATTGTACACCCTTCCTTCCCATTCCCCAGCTCCCATTGTTTTTCTGTTATTACTTATCATATAACCCTTCTAGTACACTCTATAATTTATTACTCATTGTGGTATTGTCTGCCTTTTCTCATTATAACGTTAGTTCCAATGCTTGGTGTGATTCATGGCTCAATGAATGTTTGTTGAATGAAAGAATGCAGGAAGAAAATTCAGATGATTAAACAAAACTGCTAGTAATACAAGCATACCTTGGAGATAATGCAGGTATGGTTCCAGACCACTTAAAATAAAGCAAATCAAATGAATTTCTTGATTTCCCAGTGCATATAAAATTTATGTTTGTACTATACTGTAATCTAAAGTGTGCAGTAAGGTTATATCTAGAAGAAATGTACAAATCTTAATTTAAAAATACTTTATTACTTAAAATGCTAACAATCATTTGAGCTTTCAGTAAGTCACATGATCTTTTTTCTGGTGGAGGGTCTTGCCTTGATATGGTTAGCTGCTGACTGAATCAGGGTGATGATTGCTGAAGATTAGGGTGGCTCTAGCAATTTCCTAAAATAAGACAGCAGTGAAGTTTGCTGCATCGATTGACTCCTACTTTTATTAAAGATTCATCTGTAGCATTCAATGCTGTTTGATATCATTTTACCCACAGTAGAACTTCTTTTCAAAATTGGAGGCAAACCCTGCTGCTGTTTATCAATGTAATTTTCTAAATCCTTTATTGTCATTTCAACATTGCTCACAGCATCTACCCCAGGAGTTCATCTCAAGAAATCACTTTGTTTGCTCATCCATAAGAATTAACTCCTAATCTGTTAAAAGTTTTATCATGAGATTGCAGCAATCAGTCACATCTTCTGATTCCACTTCTAATTCGAGTTCTCTTGCTATTTCCACCACATCTGCAGTTAATTCCTCCACTGAAGTATTGAACTCCTCAAAGTCATCCTTGAGGGTTGGAATCAACTTCCTCTAAACTTCCGTTAATGTTGATATTTTAACCTCCTCCCGTGAATTACGATTGTTCTTCATGGCACCTAGAATGGTGATTCCTTTCCAAAAGGTTTTCAATTTACTTTGCTCAGATACATCAGAAGAATCAATCTGTGGTAGCTATAGCTTTATGAAATGTATTTCTTATAAGACTTGAAAGTCAGAATTACTCCGTGATCCATGGGCTGCAGAATGGTTGTTCTTAGCAGGTATGAAGATAATACTAATTTCCTTGTACATCTCTATCAAAGCTCTTGGGTGACCAGGTACATTGTCAATGAGCAGTAATATTTTGAAAGCAGTCTTTTTTTCTGAGCAGTAGGTCTTAACAGTGTGCTTAAAATATTCAGCAAACCATCCTGTAAACAGATGTGTTGTCATCAGTCATTATCGTTCCATTTCTAGAGCATAAGCAGAGTCGATTTAGCATAATTCTTAAGGGCCCTAGAATTTTCAGAATGGTAAATAAGCATTGCTTCAACTTATAGTCACCAATTGCAATAGACCCTAATAAGTGGGTCAGTCTTTCCTTTGAAGTTTTGAAGCCAGGTATTGATTTCAGCTCTCTAGCTATGAACATCCTACCTAGATGGCATCTTCTTCTAATGGAAGGCTGTTTCTTCTATGTTAAAACTCTTGTTGTTAGGGTAGCCACCATCATTAGCTTCTTAGCTAGATTTTCTGAATTATCTGCTACAGTTTCTACATCAACACTTGCTGCCTCACCTTGTACTTTTATGTTTTGGAGACTGCTTCCTTTCTTAAACTGCATGAGCCGACCTCTGCTAACTTCCAACTTTTCTTCTGCAGCTTCCTCACCTCTCAGCCTTCACAGAATTGAAGAGTTAGGGCCTTGCTCTGGGATTAGGCTTTGGCTTAAGGAAATGTGGTGGCTGGTTTGATTTCTATCCAGACCACTCAAACTTTCTCCATATCAGCAATAGGCTGTTTCACATTCTTATCTTTCTTGTGTTCACTGGAGTAGCACTTTTAATTTCCTTCAAGAACTTTTCTGTTGCAGCCACAGCTTGGCTGTTTGGTGCAAGAGGCCTTGCTTTCAGCCTCTCTTGGCTGTTGACATGCCTTCCTCGCTAAGCTTAACCATTCCTAGCTTGTGATTTAAGGTGACAGAGGTGAGACTCTTCTTTCACTTTTATTAATTGTCCTAATTTCACCATTGCTGTGTCTCAGGGCATAGAGAAGCCCAACGAGAGGGCGAGATACTGGGAACAGCTGGTCAGTGGACAAGTCAGAACATACACATTTATCAATTAAGTTCGTCATCTTGTGTGAGCATGGTTCATGGCACCCCAAAACAACTACAGCACTAACATCAAAGATCACTGATCACAGGTCACCTTAATAGATATAATAATAATGAAAAAAACTGAAATATTGTGAGAATTACCCAAATGTGACACAGAGACATGAAGTGAGCCTATGCTGTTGGAAAAGTGGTGCCAATAGATTGGCTTGATGTAGGGTTGCCACAAACCCTGTTAGAAAGGCAGTATCTGCGAAGTGCTATGAAATGAGGTATGCCCATACTTGATTGTTTTTAATTCATAAATTTAACATTTAAATTCTTTTTAACCAGTAGCACGCATTTGTGAATAATATGGAACTTTAATTCACTAAGATTTGTTGATCAATTAAAGGTTTCTTTCAAGTAATTATACATATCAATGTACATAAAATCTGACTTTTTTGGAAAAGTATAATTCTGTGTGTAAGATAGATAAAAATA
>CAUYRT010092919.1:0-16354 GCA_963574885.1 Lepilemur ruficaudatus | reverse complement strand
TGTGAAATATTTTTTATTGCACAATGGAATTCTAGTAGTTCTTGAAATGACATATGGAAGGACATAAATCATGGTAATTAAAGCACACTGATGTTTAGTGGTAAACAAGAGTCTGCAATAATCATTTATTATAGCTAAAATATTTAATACATAGAACAACCCACATTCTTCTCTCTATAGTGTACACCTACAGTATTCAAGAAGAAAACAGAAAGAATTCACAAAAGCTCAATGATAAAAATAATAATAACTTGAAAACAAGTAACCCTATATTTTTAAGATTGGATAAGTTAGGCAATATACATAACATACATAGGGAAGTACATATTCAACTGTGGGTGGAGACAATAAATGAAGCCATTACATCAAAATATAAGATATTGCTTATCAAGATATATGCTTTTTACAATTATTATTCATTTTTTTCAACTTTGTAAGTTACTGAGCTCCTCATGATTTAATGTTAAGCTTAGCTCTATTTTTATTCACAAATATTTTAAACACCATTTTATGTGCCTAACAGATGGATAAGCATTGGGAAACCAGTGGTAAGAAAGTTCCCCACCCACATTAAGCCAAAATTCTAGCTAATACCTTAAAAAGATATTTTGGCTTTTTGTCTCATAAATATTTTACTGGCTAATTTTTGTGTTATCAAAACAGATGTTGTGCTCTTGATACTTGAAATATACAACACTAATAAGGAACTCTAATCTTTGTACAGCAATTAAATATAAAGTAGCAATACATTATTGCATGTGCCAAATATAGCTGACAATGCGATTGATTTTTAAAGGGGTCAGAAGTGTTAGTACCACAATAGTTGGCAGAGTTTTTATAAACATTTCATTTTAATAGTCACAGAGGATGTTTTCTTTTTGGATAGATTTGTTGAAAATCTACTTTATGAATACATTCTGTAATGGAAATTTTTCATATAAACATGTACTATATATTACCAACTCATAATATGATTATTGCTTTGAATTGATATTGGTATGCTCTCGGGCCATAAGAAAAGCATAAAATGTTCTGAATTCCTTCTCCTTGAATTGAATATATATTGAAATTCAGTGCAATAAGATTGGTTAGATGCCTTGCATTATGCATAATGAAAATTCCCACTCTTCAGTCTGTAGTTTGATGGGCTGATGAAATACTTTGTGACAGCTTTTCTTCATAACTTTGCTTCATGACTAAAGACAAATGACCTTCCATCTGGTTCACTGAAATGACCAAAATTTCAACTCCTGTGCATAATGTCTGTACAAATGGATATCTGACTTAAAATTAAATATTCCCAGGGTTACTACATCTGTAAGATATTGTGCCTCTGTTTTAACTGTATTTTAACATTCTTTACTTTCATGTAAATTGTTGGCATGATATAAATTATTCCATGCAGTTTAATTAAAATCAATTCAAAGTAAGATATTTATGTAACAAAAACAAAAATATGCTTAAACCAAATTAAAAATATTTTACAACCACAGACCCTAGAAACAATATTCAAGAGCTTTAATAAACCCTTAAAGTTTGTTATCGGTAAGGCAGATCAATACTTTAGCATTTACATTTATAATTCACATAGGTTCATCTAAAATATATTTTAATTTAAAAAAATAAAAACTAGAATGATGTATTGATCTCTCAGCTATCAAATGGACCAATTGAAATGTGATTTTTAAAAAGTAAATTTTCACTTTTCTCTATAACTTCCCTACAAACAAAATACATGGAATGGAAGGGGAGTTTAAAGAAATGTATAGAAATCAGAAAATAGATATTTATTTTCAACTAAAATGTAGACTATTTAAAAAATTATTTTATACCTCATTATTTTCTTCCTTTACTCAGCTGTTTTCCTGTGCCATTCATCTAGCAGAAACCCAAATCTTGATGAATTCTTCTATCTGCCTTCTCAATGGCAGCATCTGGACAGCTAAGTACTATTCAACCAGGAAAAGTATGACTTAGAATTAGCTAACCAGTGCCCTGGCAATCTTACTACAATTTTCAAGTTAATTGACTTTCACAATCTTTCCACGTTCCTCAGTCCACCCCCAGTGGCTTAAATTAATCAGTTTATTCTCATTTATGGCTGTTCCAGGCAGAGTAGCTATCTTAAGCAACCTTTGTCCAAACAGTGACTCAGAGATCTGGGCCCTTTTTATAATATTTTGTAAATTCATAGTTAGTGTCAGCAGCCAATCAGAATAAACCACATCAGAAATTCAGAAAAAAAATTCATATAAGGAATAGGTTAAATAGATTTTAGAAAGTTGAGAAAACAAATAATGGAACTCTGAGAAAACACAGAGATAGTATCACCGGAAAGCACATACTACCCCTAAGTCAGAGAGCAAAGATAAGAGGTAGGAATTATAAAATCTAGATGTTTAAGGGAGATGCCACAGAGCAGGGACTCAGAGAGTTGAAGAGGGCCATTGTCTGGGTGTTCCCTCTGAGAGGGCACAATGTGATGTGTTCTATAAGTGCTGGAATAAAATATGAAGATTAGCACCAACTGCTGCTGCTAAGGTGAAGGGTCTCTGTTAGTGTAATCCTAACAGGAATAGAAAGGAGACATAAAAGAGGAAGTCTCTTACTCTATCTTCCTTTCTTTTGGACTCTTTAGTGTTCCTTATAGGCAGAGACTAATAGAGTCAACTGGCAAAGAAGGCATGCAATTTGCTAAGATCCTAGTCCAGAATGACAAAGCAGTGTGTAGAAGGGTGGGTTTGGAATTGAGAGATGATGGTTCAATCATTACAACTTTCTCTAAATGCTCAGAAACCTCTTCAGTTGTAATTTAGAGAAAGAGGGAATCCAGAGATTTCCTCATGGGAGATGGGTCAGCATACATCATATCCACTCACATTTACTTTGGCCAGAATTCATATATGTGGATGCACCTAACCGCCAGGGAGGCTGGACCTATATGTCCACGAAGATTGGGAAAACCTGAGTATTGTGAAGCACTAGCAGTTTCATACCACTTCTCTCCATCAGCCACCTCACCAATGTATCTTAATTTGTATTTCACAGGAAAAGGAGGAGCCATCACACTGGAACTCCCTCAATTCTGAAACTGGACCCATTCTTTTCTTCTTTTTACCAGATAAAATGGAGGAAGAGGGTGCCCTGTTATCAGAGAGCATACTGATAGTATATGCTTGAGAGTTAACAACAACACTAAGCATGTGCGGAGCAAAGATATTAAGGAGTTGGGAATACATGGAAAGGCAGGACTCAAACTCCTAAAAGCCTCTTAAAGAGCAGGGACATCTCATTTGTCCTTCTATCACCTATTTCTAGCACAAGACATGTAGCATATACATCCATTCCAAAACATTCATTCAATTCAGTATTCACTGAGCACTTATTATACGCTGTACATCGAGGAGAGAGCAGCAAACAAAAGACAAAAATCCTTTCCCTCATGGAGCCTACATTCAGTAGATAATGACAGGTAACATATAACAAGCACTTACCATGTGCTTTTCTGTTTTATTAATATGTATATTAATTCATTTAATCCTTATATGGGAAACAAAGATTAAACTGAAACCCAAAGGATAAATAGATACAGTTGAAGGGAAGCAGCAAAATGAGGATGGAGAACAGTTCCAGGCAAAGGAACAAATGTTCAAACTCCCAGTTTAGGATCTGTACATTGGTTGAAAACAGATCACCTTGGCTGGCATGAGGCTTGTTATTGGAGGAATGCAAGGTAGAAAAGAGCAAGGGGGAAATGGTGAAGGCTTTCTGAGCCAAATGAAGGATTTTTTAAAAAGCAGGGAAGAAATACCATCTGCAGTAGAGAAGAATGATGAAAACAAGACAAGCTGGAGGTAGGGCCAGTTAGGAAGTTGCTGTCATCTAGTGGAGAGATGATGATAGCTTGGACTAAAGGTGATAAAAAGTAGCAGGTAGATGTGAGTGATAACAAGAGGCAAAATGCTTTCCCATTAGTATTTAGTCAAGACCTCTATCTGTCATGAATGAGTCAGCCTTTTTAAGTTAAATAAAGAGGAAGATGCTCTGAAATATTTGCTTCTATGGGTATTAATTACTCATTGGTTTCCAGCAGTGCCAAGCCATTTGGCCTGTTTATTTTTTGGAGAGGCAATGTGGGATAGTAGTTACATGTTTGGGCTCTGATGTCAGAAAAAATAATGTTGAATCTTAATGGCTGTCACTTCCTTTCTGTGTGACCTTAGGCAAGTTATTTAACCTTTATAAGCCTTTGCTTCTTTTCTTTTTTGTAAAATGGGACTATTTCTGGAACCCAGATGTGGCGCGTTAATATGGTGTTTGGCCCCTAACGAGATATGTCCTAACCTCTGGAACCTGTGAATGTGACCTCATTCGGAAAAAGGGTCTTTGCACATGTAATTAAGTTAGAGATCTCTAAATGAGTTTGTCCTGCATTATGTGGACGGACCCTGAATCTAGTGATAATGTCCCTATAAGAGATAGAAGAGGAAAAGACACAGACACAAAGGAGGAAAAGGCCTTGTGAAAGTGGAGGCAGAGATTGGAGTTGTGCAGCCACAAGCCACAGGAAGCTGGAGAAAGCAAGGAAAAATCCTTCCCTAGAGCCTTCAGAGAGAGGATGAGAGGATGGCCCTGCTGAAACTTTGATTTCAGACTTCTGTCCTCCAGAACTGCAAGGGAAATAAATCTCTGCTGTTTTAAGCCACCGAGTTTGTAGTAATTTGTTGCAGCAGCCTCAGGAAATTATATAGCACCTAATAGGATTATAGCGAGGACAGCATGAGAAAATACATATAAACAGTGAGTACAGTGCCTGCAATATAATGAGACATCAATAAATATTATTAACTAAATGCTTAAACAAAATATGAACACTTCCATCATGGATTTATATCTGCAATGCCCTATCATCGTTTCCCTGCCCAGTGTTTGCTTTTTTATCTGTCTCTATTGATGTTACTTTTTACAACCATTAGCATACCTGGATGAGATAAATATTGAAAAATCAGAGCAACGAGATAGATTCTTACTTTTTACACTTTTCCACATGATTGGCCCCCCCTATTATTTTTAATACAATTTAACTACACAATTACATTTTCATTGTCCACACCTGATAACAAGTGAAACAAGGGCCTTTGTTTTGTTAACTAAGCGTCCAGAGATCCAAGCACTGCAAGATAAACTCAACACTAATTTTTCTTATATTGCTCAAATTGTTACTGCTTTGGCCATTGGGAGCTCTTTCAGTTTCCTACGTCCTTTGTGTGTGTGTTTTTAGCACTACAAAATACTGCACATCATCTTATTTATCTTGTGCCTCAAACCTAGAATCAGCCATTTCCCCAAGGAGACCTGATTTCTGTTATTAGAGAATGATATTAGAAACCATGTCTGGGTGTTGGGTGTGCTCATTGTTACCGGAGCATCTTTGCTTCTAAGCACTCAACTTACAGAACCAAGAAAAATATGTGTGTATACTAACCTGTGTGTAGACACATATGTAAATTTCATATTTATGTCTCAAACTCTAATCCATTACTACATAGCTCATTGCAGCCTTCTTGTCTTGTTTATCTGTAACTCTCATTCACAAAATGAGAAAACTGGCTCCTGCCATTCTCTATTTATTTACATAATTTTCAATTCCAGTACGCATGTAGAATGGTTTCAGAATTATTAACCTGTACCTCCATGGGAAACAATTTTATCAACCAGAGTACAATGCTTATGTTCATTTATTTTGCCTTTAGTCTTATAGTCTCCATTCATTTCCAAAGTTACTTGAATCAGAATTTTTCACGATTCCCTTCAGTGAGGTTATTTCATACATTTGTAATATAGTTGGATTATTTTGTTATACTCTGTATGATGTTTAAATTTTATGTGTCAACTTGACTAAGCCATGGGGTACCCAGACATTTGGTCAAACATTACTTTGGATATGTTTCTGGAGGATATTAATCTTTGAATTGCTAGACTGCGTAAAGCAGCCTGCTCTCCCTATGGGGTGTAGGCCTCATTGAAGACCTGATTACAACAAAAAGGGTGGGTAAGAAGGAACTCTTCCTCCCTGACTATTTGAGCTGGGACCTTGGTGTTTTTTGGTCTTCTAACTCAGACAGAAATATTAGCTTTTCTTATGCCTTGAGTCTGCCAGCTTTTTTACTAGAACTCAGGCCTTTGGCTATCCTAGTTTTCAGGCCTTCAGATTCACACTGGAACTTACACCACTATCTTTCTTGGGTCTCCAGCTTGCTGACTGCAGACCTCTCAGCCTCCACAGTCACATGAGCAAATAATTCCTTAAAATCTCTCTCTCTCTCTCTCTCTCTCCCCCTTTCTCTCCCTCCCTCTCTCTACATATATATAGCCTATTGGTTCTGTTTTTCTGAAGAAGTCTGACCAATACAGTCTGAATTTCATTCTGGAATCCCCAACTTTCTAAATGATTCCTTTGTATGCATACAATAAGGTTTGCTCTTTGTGCTGTAAGCTGCATAGTGTCCTATATGGCACCATTACAGTATCGTACAGATGAGTTAAAGCACCCTTAAAAAAATCTCCTGGGCTTCACCTATTCAAACCTCTCCTCTCCCTAAACCCCTAGCAACCACTGATCTGTTTACCACCTCTACAGTTTTTCCTTTTCTAGAATGTCACATAAATGGAACCACACAGTATACAACATTTTCAGATTGCCTTCTTTCATTTAACAACATGCTCTAAAGATTCATCCATGTTTTATTGCATGGCTTGGTAACACATTCCTTTTTATTGCTAAATAGAATTACATTGTTTGTATATATCACAGTTTGTTTATCTACTCACATATTGAATGACATCTTGGTTGCTACTAGTTTTTGGTGATTATGAATAAAGGTGCTATAAACATTTATGTACAGATTTTTGTCTGGACATAATTTTTCAAATCAGTTGAATAAACACCTAACATTATGATTATTAGATTGTGCTATAAGACTACATTTAGCTTTTTAAGAAATTACCAAACTATTTTTCAAAATGGCTGTACCATTTTGCATTACTATCAACAATGAGTGAGAGTTTTCATGAAATTTTGGAAAAAGGATATTGCTGTAGATTAAGTCACTGAAATATTTTTCATGAAAGAAAAAGAAATATAAATGTTACTGTGGATTCTCAACCTTAAAAACAGAACAATATCATGGACAAATAAATAAACAATACATTTAGTCCTGAGATTAAAATTAGGATTTTATTCAAAGCAACATCCAGTCAAATCAGCTTACTGAATTGTGTATAGGCCTTATTAATGACTTCTTTTCATATTGAGTCACAGCAGAAAGCAGGATTCCATAAATATGTCTTTGATAGCTAAGGCATAGTTTTCCCTTGGTGTCGATTTGTTTTCCTCTAAACATCCAAATTTGCCTCTGTTTAGTCACCACCTCATTTGAGATGCTGAATCCCATTCATTTCCTCTTTCAATGGGTTTTGATTTCTGATGGAATACCACCTTCTTTTTATCAAAAATCAAGGAGGAAGAAATGCCCAGCCTGCAATGTATTTTCAAGTCAGTTTTCTGCTTCTGGACAGGATAAAATAATTGTCGTTTAATTTGAGTGTTAGTATCTTAAGTAACTCTTTACTGTCAAGATTTACACATAATCAGTTATTGATATTAATATGCCAGAAATTATTAAGATAAATTAAATTTACATTTTTAATATTTAACATAGTGTCAATACATATAGCCAATACACTGCCTAATATTTCTTCCATATAGAAACAGGTAATTCCCATTATTATACATGATGTATCTGACCTCAACACTGGTTTGAACTCCTAAAAGTAGAGAGTAGTACCAATTCATTATTCTCCTTCTATTATAACCTTGGTGCATGATTTAAAATAACTCATTCTACTCCGCTCACTTATTGATAAATACTGGAAAGCACTTTCAATAAATATTGAAAAGTATCCAAAATATTGGATGCTACAGAAAAAGTATTTTATAGAGTATAAAAAAAAGTTTATTTTAATGACAATCATTCCAATGGATATGGACTATTTTTAATAAGCAAAGAAAAAAGAAGGGAAATGAAATAAAATTTAATTAAGTTACACTGAATCTAGATTATTACTTTATTATATATATTTTAACATATATTAAAAATGTATGATATCCCAAACATAGTGCCTGGAAAATATATTATTTCACATAATTAAATTTACTCCTCATAGCAATCCTTTGTAATAAATGCTGTGTTGCACTGCCCACATCCCTTGATATGTAGCCCAGAAAGTCTGCGTTATTGAGGCTTAGTTTTTATAGGAAAAATAGAAATATTAATGAAATTATGATTTATCAAATTTAGTTTCTTTTTCAAGTTTCAGGCACAGCACTTAAAGAGCTTCACTACATTCTTTTATGTGACAAATATTTATTGAGTGCCTGCTATGTGCCAGCACTATTATATGTGCTAACAAATTAAAACTTGTATTTTCATGCAGCTTTACATTTTAGTGAGTTTTGGGTTTGGGATTTAAAAGCTTTGGAAAGTGAAAAAGTTGATAGATGCCTGGTTCCCTTATGATTAATACATATCAGCCTTTCTTCTGTCTTCCCCCTGTCAAAGCCCCAAATCATTGGTACTATCTTCCCTCCAGACTGGAATATGTAAGATTTAAAAAATTGATGTATATTTTAGCTTATAATTTACATAAAAAGGAGTAAATTAGTTGTAAAAGTCTAAGTTATTACAGGTGATTAGAGCTGGAATAGTCTAGAAAGACCCCAGTGAAGAAGCTATAAAATTAGGACAGAATATTTCACTTGAAAATAAGCTAATAAAATGTAAGATTCCAAAGAAGAAGAAATTAGGATAAACATTCAAGTGCAGGTGTCTTTTTTTACAAAATGAATTTTCCTTTGGTTATGTACCCAGAAGTGGGATTGCTGGATCAAATGGTAGGTCTGCATTTATCTTTTGGAGGAATTTCCATACTGTTTTCCATAGAAGTTGTCAATTTGCTGTTCCAACAGTGTACCAGCTTTGTTTTCTCTCTGCATCCACACCAGCATTTATTATTTTTTCACTTTTTAATAATGGTCATTCTGATAGGGGTAAGGTGATATCTCATTGTAGTTTTAATTTGTATTTCCCTGATGATTAGCGATGAACATTTTTTCATGTTTGTAGGCCATCTATCTGATGCACTTGAATGTTTACTGCAGCACAATTCACAATTGCAAAGATGTGGAAACAACCTAAGTGTCTATCAATTCACGAGTGCATAAAGAAAATGTGGTATATATACACCATAGAGTACTACTCAGCCATAAAAAGGAATGAAATAATGTCATTTGCAGCAACTTGGATGGAACTGAAGACCATTATCCTAAGTGAAGTATCTCAAGAATGAAAAACCAAACACCATATGTTCTCACTAATAGGTGGGAGCTAAACAAGGGTACACGGAGACACAAAGAGATATAAAGAACACTGGAAACCAAGAAGGGGAAGGGTAGAAGGGAAGGTGTAGGATTAAAAACTTATAAACACTATTCTGTGACAGACACACCCAAAGCCCTGACTGTCACACAACAAAAACATATGAACCCACTTAATATTTTGAAATAAAAAAGAAAAAAAAAGAAATTAAGAAACAAACATTGCTTTTTAAAAATAATGTTTATAAGATTTTACTCAGGATAAAATTATCTCAAGTTGTGCATATAAATTATAAAACCCTAATTTATTTTTTTTTTATTAAACAGAGAAATGTCACTTAGCAATTTGATTACCTGAACCAACAGTGGGGCAGTGTCACCATTAGTATATAAAATGCCTCTGTGTAAATTAGCAGAATATGCCATCTCTGAGTGGGTGAATCACAGAAGGGCACCCCTTTCCTCAGATCAATACAATAACAAGTTCAGCTTCATGGGGGATTTAAAGCCCCAAGTGCTCCTTCTTTAGAGGCCCTTGTTTAGGGAACCACCTAAAAAAAAAAAGTAGCAGCCCTGATTGCTGTTACTGCCAGAGGAGAGAGCAAACAGTTCAAAAGAGGATCACCAGAAATATGCCAAACTAAAGTTATCAATAATGAAAAGTCAACTACTAGAAAATATCCACTCACTCTACAAAGATGAAAAAAATGTTCGTAGCTCTTTCAATAAAGGAGGTGATGACAGCATGATTCTGACTCAAGAAATAAATACAAGTTGTCCACGATGCTTATAGCTCAAATCTTCATTCATAGAATAAGTGACAGATGTCAGATTTCCTTATGATTAACAGATATAAGTCCTTCTGGGCCCCATCAAAAACCTCTAACTGTTCAGTTATTCTTTGGCTCCCAGACCGTAGGAAGCACCCCTGTTAGCATAACTTTTCCTTCACACTATAAAGAAAATGTATTCAAATCATAATGTAATATACATGTAAGTAAGCCTAACAAAAATGATGTTGAAAGAAAGCAAAATGCACTCAATATCCTATATATTAGTTAAGATACATGTTTTTCTGACAACTTAGTATTGATACATCATACATGCTGCATCTCATAAATAACAATGCCCAGAAACTCTGAAATACATGTGAATAATCAGCTTGTAATAGAAAGCCTGGATGTGTATGTGTATATGCATGAGATAAATGGAGAGAAAGAATGTGTGTGTGTGTGTATGTGTGCATGTGTGTGTGTGTGTGTGTGTGTGTGTGTGTGTGTGTGTGTGTTCTGGAAGCTAGAGAGGAGGATCGAAAGCCATATTCACTTTTTTTATTTTTTTTAAACTTTGGACTGTACCTGCCTTGGCTTCCCCTGTGAAATGAAAATAAAAATTGCCAAATTCTCCTATCTCTGTCTGTTGAAAGTTTGGCTTCTCTAGAAGCAGATGCTAAGATGGAATTTGAAGCCATAATGACCAGTTCCAGCAAAGATACCACATCTGCCACAACACCTGGACTTTTGACTATCACTTAGTTGAGTTTATGGTAGTCTACAGTTACTGACTAGGATCTACCTGTTACTATAGGGAACAAGCTGGTGAATTAAACATAGATATGATGAAGACAATTACCATTGCATTCTTTAGATCCTTTAAAACAGTAACGTCCACCCCTCAACCCCATTCCCCAGATGCGATATTGTTTTTGATTTACGATCCGGGCTGGGTAAGAAGAAAATGTTAAAGGCTTCCACTTGGCCTTTCCCACTATGATAGCTACCACCTCACAGGCTAAGGACCTAATGTGGGGGCTGCACTATCTACTGAAAAGTACATCAAACCAATCATACACTTGAGAACTGACAGGATTACACCTTGGTAGCCTAGCGGACAAACTGGATTCACTTAAGCTAGAACTTTTCTTAACTTCTTTCATATGCCCTCATTCTAACAGAGATGATAATATTGCTCTGGCTCTCTGGATAGCAATATTAATTTAGATCCAATTTACAACAGTCCTCAAAATGTCTAGGGTTTCCCTTTTCCCCTGTGAGCAATTGATTGAATAAAGAACTATTGGTTCCTTTGAGAAAAACTGGGAGAAACATTACTATGCACAGTTGCTATGGTATTTCAGAGTCTTTTCCCCTGGGGGTATGGATCTTCTTTATTTGATGAGTTGGAGGCCTGAAAACTAGCCCATGTTTAGAAACTGGACAAGTGATTTTAACTTTTCACTTAGGAGACTGACCTCAATCTCCCAGTAATGCATCCTTGATTTCATCTGTTGTTACAAGCTAAGTAAGACCTTGGCACCTGCCCATCTATTCTGCTCTAGGGAAGCTATGTTCTGTTAATCATATTATAACTCCTTGAAGATCAGCCCCCTCAGCTGCTACTTTGACTCTGAGGCTTATTATAATAATTATGGACTCTTGGCTTCTTGTGATCAAGTGCCAACACTTGGCCTCTATTGTTTCAGACTTCTATCTTCTCCATTATCTCAGTGACTAAAGATCTGTGATAACCTGTCCTGCCATCAGCCCTCATCTAAAAAGAGTGACCACTGCATAATTGTAGTGAATGCCTATATCTTTTTCATCAGAAAATTCCCTATGGTTTCTGCTAAATGCTATGTTCTCATGATCTTCCCATGAAATATAATCATCTGGAAGGTCTTCTGGCCACACACAATGTGTCTCTCCCCATGGGTTCACTTCCCAAGTCCTGTAATCCTCACTTTCTTCCATGCCAATTTTGACATTTCATCCTCCTGAAGGCTATTGCTTATTGCATGCCTGAAGAACCATACCAATAGCAAGTTTCCATCATCTAGGTTCTTGCCAGAGTGTTATGTATGTCAAGAGAGTGCTTCCAAATCAATAAGCTATTCTCTATCCAAATTTATCTTGATCTAGCAACCTCAAATCCAGCCCCACGTATGTCCCCCCAGCCCCCACTAGTATATTCTGGGTAGTCCTCACAGATCCTTTGGAATATATAAATCCTCTCCTGTCTCATCGGTCGTAGCACCTTCTCAGTTGAGTGATGCTATAATTTAATTTAACCTTAGTTATAGGACACAGTCAGGAAGGCACATAGGGAGGTGTCTTGAAGAGAACACATATTGCATTTGGGGGGAGAGGACTCTGCATTGTCTTTCTGCAAGGGGGCTAAGCTATGCAACCAGGTGTAGAGGTGTCCAGTTAGGACAATGAACCAAACTGAAATTATCAGCCTGGCCTTTATTCACTTACCACAATAGTGCAAGCAAGAGGTCTGAGAGAATATAGGCTACCTTATCATGGACTCAAATAAGCTGGACACTGCAGGGCTGTGATCAGAGCCAGTTAATCCAGGGCAACAGCAGGCCAACTCCACAGTCAAAATCACTCCAAGAAGGATGATCAGGCCTGCTTGACCTAATTGTACCCATGATCCCCAACCATTACCAATCCAAAAAAAGATGTCCTACCACCCATTAGGGTCTACTCTAGAAAGACAGGAGGTTTTCTTTCTGATTTGCATATGCGCTTTTCTACTTTGCCGGTTTCATTTGATCCAGGTGCAAAACAAGATGTTGACAACTTTATGCCCCTTCTTGGCTGGCCAACAAAAAGTAGAGGACTATGCAGTTATCCAACACTACTAAGGCCTAGGAGTTTGGGGTCTTGTGCCTTCAATGAGTATCATTAATAACCTCAGCAATGGTCAAGAGTAGACTGGACACAACTTTTCTAATTGAATGACTCAGACAGTGGGAATAACTGCATCTGTATAGGACGGGAGCAAGTATGCGGACAAGAAGGCCACCACCACTGTGCCCAAAATAGTCCCAATGACAGATATCATGCCACTTCCTCCAGGTGTTTTATTTGCCCCAGTCTTGATGGAAGTGAATTGACATTTAGTCAGGTGTTTCACTCTATGGTGTCAAAGTCCTGTTATGGCAACGTATTGAATTCAGATTAACAAGGATGGAGTACTTGAGGTACCAGAAAGTTCTATGGTTAGAGAAATGTTCATTTGATCAAATGTTTATCTGTAAGGTCAAGTAGTAGGTAAAATATCCAATAGCTCATCAAATTCACAGTGACAGCAAATGCCTGGGACAGGTATACCAATGAATTCAGTGAGGCAGGATTCACACAGGCCACCCTGTGAGATGGAGAGAATGGAAGTTAAATACCTTCCCCCTCCATACTCTATATCTAAGAGGCTCTTGGGTATAAAGATGTTCACATCCTATCAGGTGGGGAGACTAACCCCATAGACTTCAACTTGGACAGTCTGTCCTACACAGGGCAAGTATAGCACCCTTTATGCAACCATCATGGTGGTGAACCCAAAACTTATGGTTTGAACCCTCTATGTTTCAGTATAAACCTGTATTCTATATACTGATATCCATCACATGCGCTACCTGTAGCAAAGTGGCAGGGCCAACCTTAAAGAAAATGTTGAACTAGAGACCTCAAATTGATGGTCATTGTCTTCAAGGTACTTGTAGGTAAAAAAAAAAAAAAAAAAAAACCTCTGCCCGCAGAGAATAAATAGAGAAGGATATTACTTTCTTTCACCCTTGCTGTTTAATAACCATCATGATCTCCTATCTATTTAAGTCTTGAGGAAGGGGACAAAGTGATAGAAGGACATTTAAGGGTCCCCCACTGAGACCAAGGTGTCAATAATTATAAAAGAAGAGTGTACAATTAAAAGAAGGGAGAAGATAACCCCGTCAGAGATGTGGAAAAAATGAGAAGTATCTTTTTGGGAAATTGCTGCATTCAGACCTCATACTGCTCACCTGAGATGTATAGTCCATACTGAGGTTACCATATGCACTCCAAGCCAAAACTTAATTTACCATTAAAAGGTACACTACTCCAACAGATTGGGGGAGACAAGGAGCATGGAGAGTCATCATATGTCCCATAATGGGCCCATTGATATGTAGCTTGGCCACAAATTTAGGTCTGTTATCAGATGCAATGTGTTCAGGGAACCCACAAATGAAAACTGTGATCTTGTAGGGCCTGGAGAGAGTAGCCTGAGTCAGTGGAACCTATGGGGATGGCTAGGCCAATTTCAGAGAAAGTTTCAACTGTGGTTAGGATTCAGTGGTATCCTTTAGATCTATCTTTGAGAAAGCCACGTTGCACTGGCTGGAAAAAAATCTGTCCCTGGGCAGTAATTTTAACCTTGGTTAGGGTCTGGCAGGCAGAATATCTTTTCCTTTCTGTCTCAGCATCTTCTAATGACCAGTGGCAGTCCATGCAAGTAGGCTATATCTGGGATGGTGACTGAATTTCCATAGGCCATTCTCTAATGGATCGAGGAGGCTCATTGCATATCTATTGGATCTGGGCCTTTGTTAAGCATTTAGGTGTCTTTTAAGATCATCCATTTTGTTAAGTCCCAGGATTGGTCCTTGGCTTTCTCCACTCCACTGATGATGATGGAGATAAGAACTCTACTGATACAACAGAAAGACCTTTTGTCTGTCAACAGCAAGTTAATCAAGCTCAGTTCTTACCATCTTTCTGTAACACATCAATAACACAATAGCCATCAATACCATTATCCTTATAGCTACTGTTTCCTCCATACCTCTCAAAAGCCTAATACGTCTCATCCACAGGTATATTTCCTTTCACTGGCATCACATCAAAATTCACTAATGGTGAGAGTCAAAGTGTCATCTTCTGTCAGGGGCTCTTTGTGTTCTATCTACCATCAGTGATGGGGTCTTCATTGCCAAAGAGATTGATCCAACTCCAAAATCCCTACCTATTGTTTGCCTGCCTGGGCCACTCCAGGTATCAATCATAACAAAATGAGTTCTCCAGAAGCAGATGCTGAGATGGAGTCTGGGGTGCAAGATATTTATTAGGAATCAATGTCTATGAAAGGAAAGGGAAGGAAGCAACATTTGACAGAGGAAAAATTTGAGCTGTGCTGCAGCTGCCTTGGATTCCTGAGGCAGCTCTCTGCAGTTAAACGAGGAAGTTGCTGACAGCTGAAAGCTATCTTCTTTCTGATGGCATTCTGTGCAGCCGGGCAGTAAGGAGATATGGATAGTAAGCCAACACACCTACCACACTCTTCTCCCTGTAGTTTAACTCCTTGAAAATAGGTCCTGTAACAGATACATGAATGCCAAGAGAACAGACCACCACAGTCATTCACAGGAGGCAACACAGTATCAGACATGGAACCAAACAGACCTAGATTCATATCTCAGCAGTGTCTTTTTTTTTTTTTTTTTTTTTTTGCAGTAAGACAAAGCATTTATTGGGGTCTTAGGAATCGCAGTTCAGGATTTGGCTAAAGACCAAACTGTGTTCTGAAGCGGGGGAGCAGGGATTTTTGAAAGGATGCTGAGGGTGATTACACAAGTTGTTTGAAAGAATTATCATTGGTGGATGTGGCTAGCTGAGTACATGAGTCCATAGTTTATTGGTTGTCACTGTTTGGGAGTTCTAGCACTGGAGAAATTCACCTGTTTTCCAGTATTTTGTGGTCATTGCAGTTTGGCCCAGTTCAAAGATATAGGGCAAGTTCCTATTTTTTTGCTTTTTTAAAAAAAAATTGTTTTGCAAGGTTGTAGGTCATGCAGGTAGTCCTTCTTAGAATGGTTTCCTGATTCCAATTTAGATCTCTGAATAAGAGATACATCATTTTGTATATTATATTTCACAAGTGGAAACCTGGATTAAAAGGGAAGATGAGTGAACAGGCCACACAGACCTCTGAGGGAAGAATCTTTCTTTTTTTTTGTTTTTTTTTCTTCCAAAAATTTTATTGGGGGAAAACTACAAAACATTTACAGTACAATGTTTACAGTCACAATTTGTAGTGAGCTGATTTCCCAAAATATATTACCACTCAAGTTGACTTATCTTGTTACATTCAAAA
>CAUYRT010092917.1:0-57304 GCA_963574885.1 Lepilemur ruficaudatus | reverse complement strand
GCTGGCAAACAAGCCATGCCTTCTCTCTTTTCTTCCACCGCTTTAACAAAAAGAAACATTACATGTCTGAGTAGACAACAAGAGGTACCATTAGGATTCAGAAAATTGAAAACCTAGACTGCAATAAAAAAAAAAAAAAGGACAGTCACAGGGGAATTCATAATGGTTTCCCACGTTTGAGTGGAATACTTCCGTTTTTTATTCACCTTGCAAACAGTGCTCACAAACAACAGCAAAGAACAAAAGCTGTGATTTATATTTATGGACAGATATACACACACCCCTGACCTCCTGCTGCCTCCCTTACCCTCTGTTCCAGAAGCAATTTATGGAGGCTGGTCTAAATAAACATTAAGGAGGCAAGGCCACAAACTGACAGCCAGGAAAATCGATGGTCTCCAGAAACCAGCAAGTAGGATCAATAAAAGAGATTAGGCATCGCAAGCTAGTGTGAGGCCGTTACAGGTAAATACGGCTTGCTCGTCTTCTGACAGGGTTCTCGGCAACAGGATAAAAACTAATATAAACAGAAGCGCACAGCGAGTAGCCAATGGAAGCTGCTCCTGAGTTGCAGAGATTGATGGATGACCCCAGAATGAAAGGGGTTTAGATAGAGGCTTTAGGGAGTTTTCATTTGCTTTTCCAGCATCATCTCACACACCTGGGCAGCTGCCCACAGGACGTAGGACAGATGTATCTTGTGAAATATCTCTCTGTTTTTGCTTCTCATATGTTAGCTTTCTCTGGATTTATTTATTGCTCCTTCCTGGACACGGGCAAGCAGCACTACTTAGCCCTCCCTGTTCCCCTATGCACATAACACAACACACACACACACACGCACACATGTGCACACTTTCAACATTACTTTATTAATGGGATTATTTATACTCAAATGCACAGTGAGCATATATGGGATCTGCTATGATGCAAACTTAACCCCAATTTTATGCCTCTCAAAAGAAAATCTAAGCACTCATAACTTGAAACATTGGACCATTAATTTGCAAACCAAAGAATGAAGAATAATTACATTCTTGAATTTGCAGGTTAATGTCCAAAGCTTGTCAACTAAAGAATGAAGGATAATTACAGTCTTGAAAGGTGGAGACACTAAAAGAGAAACAACCAAGGCAAAATCACCTTTACTTGTTTATAAAACTAGCCAGTTAGAATTGGAAAATTCAAATCTTAGCTTTGTGGGAATGTTTACTTTAAAAACAAAATCATGCTTTATTTTGCCTGAGGATTTTCATTTTAGAAATAGAGATAAGGCCTCTGTCTGACAAGAATATAATGGCACAACAGATGACAATGAGGATAGGAAAAGAGAAAGTTCAATTTTCTTGAACACTAAAAGACAATTGGACTTTTAATTGAATTTTAATCTAGGGACTGGATAAAGTGAAGCTAATGCTCTCAGTTGTAGTAAGTTGGGAAAAATACCACGTGATTTTGCAGCACCTCCCCTCCTTTGAATCTGGGCTGACCTGGTGCTTTGACCAATGTGATGCGTAAGTTATCAACTGAGTTCTGAGCCTAGGTTTCAAGAAGCCTTAATGCTAATTGTCTTCCTGCTCCTAATGAAGAGTAATGTAAGCAAACACAGTGATATGCTTAATGTCTCCTACAAAACTCATGTTGAAATTTAATTGCCATTGTGATGATATTAAGAGGTGTGAACTCCAAGAGGTGGTTAATGCTGTTATCACAGGAGTGGGTTAGTTATTGCAGGAATGGGTTCTTGATAAAAGGATAAAGTTCAGCCCCACCCCTTCTCTGTCTTGCTCTCGACCTTCCACCTTCCACCATGGGATGACCCAGCACAAAGGCCTTTGCCAGATATTGGCACCATGCTCTTGGACTTCCCAGTCTCCAGACTGTGAGAAATAAATTTCTTTTCCTTATAATGTACCCGTTCTGTAATATTCTGTTACATCAGTAGAAAACAAACTAAGACAGAAAATAGTACTGGAAATTAGAGCTGCTGCTATAACAAATACCTGAAAATATGGAAGTGGCTTTGGAACTGGGTAATTGGTAGAAACTGGAAGAATTCAGAAGAGCAGGCTAGAAAAAGCTTGTATTGCCATGAATGGAGCATTAACAGAAATCCTTGTGAAGGATTTCAGAAGAAGAGGAGAGCTGTAGGGAAAATCTGAATCTTCTTAGAGATAAATTAAATAATTATGACCAGCAAATTCATAGAAATATGGGCAGTGAAGGCCTGATGAGATCTCAGGCAGACATGAGGGACAAGGTATCGGAAACTGGAGTAAAAGTCACCCTTGTTATAAAATTGCAAAGAGCTTGGTAAAATTGTGTTTGTGTTTTAAGACTTTTGGGAATGAAAAACTTAAAAATAATAAACTAGGATATCTGGTGGAAGAAAAATCTAAGTAGTGAAGCATTCGGGCTTCTGCATGGCTACTTTTAAATGCATATAGTGAAATGCAAGAGATAAGAAATGACTTAAAGATAAAATTTATGATTAAAAGAGAAGCAGAATGAAAATATTTTGAAAATTTTCAGCCTGGCTATGTAAAGAATAAAAAAAAAAAATACGTTCAGGAGAGCAAGCCAAGGATGTAGCCAAGTAATGGTTTGCAAAGAAGATTATTACAGATAGAAGGAAACTTCAAGACAATAAGTGAATGATCCCAAAGGCATTTCAGGGATCTTTATGGCTTCATCTCTCTCATCACAAGCCCAGGGCTCTAGGAGGGCAGAATGGTTATAAGGATAAGCCTGGAACACCCTCCATAGGCTCACTGCCCAGAGCTGCCTTGGGTCTTCACTAACTGCATTTGAGCACAGCACCCCTTGGCCACCTTAGCCATGGCTCAGATGGGCCCAAGTGTAGCTTGACCCACCACTTCAGAAGTTACAAGTTATAAACCTTGGCAGTGTCCATATGGTGCTAATTCTGCAGGTATGCACAATGCAAGAGCTATGGGAACATGGCTTTCTCCACCAAGATTTTAAAGGATGTTATAGATAGCCTGGGGTCCCAGACAGAGACCAGTCATGGGCCAGAGGGGGAGAGCCACAACAGAGGGTCCCTACCAGAGCAATGCCAAGCAGAAATGTGCAGTTGGAACTGCCATAGAGTTGGAGGCGATGTCTAGTGGAGTTGGAGCCACACAAGACCTCAAAACTATAGAGCTATCAGCTTGTACTTCTGGAAGAGCTGTAGGCATGAGACTCTAACACATAAGAGCTGCTGGGTGGGCTGAGACCAGCAAAGCCATAGAGATGAGGTTGCCTGAGGCCTTGGGGGCCTAATTCCCACCCCAGTGTGCCCAAGGCTCAGGGCGTGGAGAAAAAAAGAGTTTCTTCTTCAGCTTTAAGATTTAATATTATTTTTCCTATTGGGTTTTGGACTTACTTGGGACCAGTTACCCTTTCCTTCTTTCCTATTTCTCTTTTTTGGAATACGAATGTCTTTCCCATGCTTGTTCCACCATTGTATTTTTGAAACACATAACTTGTTCTCATTTCAAAGGCTCACAGCAGAGAGAAATCTGCCTCAGGATGAGTTGTGCCTTGAGTCTCACCCATATCTGATTTTGATGAGACTCCAGACTTTGGATTTTTGAGTTGATGCTGAAAGACTTTTGGGGCTATTGGAATGGAATGAATATATATTGTCTGTGAGAAGGACATGAGCTGGGAAACAGGGGCAGAATGCTATGGTTTGTATGTCCCCTTCAAAACTCATGTTGAAATTTAATTGCCATTGTGATGGTATTAAGAGGTAAGACCTTTAAGAGGTGATTAGGTTATAAGGGCTCTGCTCTCATGGGTAGATTAACATTATTATTTCGGAGTACGTTGGTTATTATGTGAGTAGGTTTCTGATAAAAGGGAGGAAGTTTGGCCCCCATGTTCTCTCTGTTTCACTCTTGTCTTCTCTTGTTCTTCTGCCTTCTGCCATGGGATGATGCAGCATGAAGATCCTTACCAGATGCCAGCACCATGCTCTTGGACTTCCTAACATCCAGAACTATAAGAAATACATTTCTTTTCTTTATATAAATTACCCAGTCTGTGGTATTCTCTTATAGCAGCAGAAAATGAACTAAGACATTCAGGATCACTGATGAATGCTAAGAGTTATGAGACTCAGTTGCCCATGCCGCCTTGGTGCCCCATCAGTTAAGTGGGTGACACCATTCTAGCTCATCTAGCTGCCCACTAAGCCACCAGCTGAGACAAGGAGAATTTCCCAGTCGACCCATTGGATCATTACCTAAACAAATAGCTGCTGTTTTAAATAACTACATTTGAGGTGAGTTTATCATGCAACAAAAGCTAACTGATTCATCTGTTAAGTAAATGCTGTGTGCACAGTCCTGGGAATGGTGAAGGGGTTCATCTTAAATTGGTCTACATTTTCTGGATGATAAGTAGTTGCTATGGAATGTTTTCTGAGGTCTCATTTTTTTCTCTTCTTCTCATTTAGGCAGGGCAGGGTAAGAATGAAATCCATAGCCTTGCTCTCTTCCTACCCTACTGCCAGTGCCTCCCATTGGTCAAACACAGCAGGAAGGCAGAGGACAAAAAACCTTTTTGATTTATCCTGGAGATGTCAGTTTCCTGGGGTATAGAAAGAATACAGAGGTGTGAGAAAGGATTCTGGGGCAGCAGTGGAGGGAGGTGTAGGCAAAGGAGAATGTCTAACACACTTGAGAGATGGGGACTTTACTATGGCCCAAAACTTCTTTCCACATGACATTCCTTCCTTAATTTTCAGAAGTACCTTAAATTTCCCTCCTAACATATACAGGAAAATCCCTATCTATGTACTTGTTGTTCTCAGTGCCCAAAATGCCCTTATCTTCTAATCTTCCTGGCCAAGTTTTATTAATTTTTCAAAATCAACCCAAAATTTGATGAGATCTAGTTGCTGCAAAGTCTTCTTCATTGTTCTTAGCAAAATAACCTAAACTTTCCCTTTTTATGACGCTGGTACTTTCAATTCACAATGTAGTTTCTTCTAATTATATTAGTTTTCTTTTTTCTCCCCACATGGTAGGAACCATGTTCTGTTTTCCTGTGTGTACTTTTTGTTTAGCATCTAGTAAGTACTCAATAAATATTTAATAAATGATTATAATATATTATAGCTTGAAGTTATATTAACCATAAAGCCGTGTTGCTTGTTTGTAGATAAGGATGGACTAGAAAAGAAAATTTTAGTATCCATATACACATATACATGTATGTGTATATACACACATACATATGTATACATATATGGAGAATATATGTACATACATACACAGAGACAGGGAGAGAGAATTAGATTAGGATGAGGAATAATATTTTTGTTGTATGAAGCTATGGTAGATTTTATTTTTATTTCCACTACTCATATCCTGGTTCTATAAGAGGATTTTATGCTCTGCTTGTAGCCATGTGACTTATCTAGCCTTTCAGTGGGAGAGGTATACCTCCCCAGCTCACTGACATCGGACCTGGAACCCCAGGGCCCCTGGCCAGTGAAATCCAAGCAGCAGCTGCAGTTGGCCAGTGGAAAGCAGAAGCGTTAAAGGGATCAGGTGTTTCTGCCCGGCCTCTGGCTCTTTTCCCTCTGTCATGAGAACAGCACAACCAGGCAGGGGCTGAGCCTTCATCCTGGATTTCAGAATTAAGAAAACACACTTGAAGAACTCAGCAGAACCACAGCTGACGAATGAGGAACATGTAATGTGTGTGCAGAGTAAGTCTTCGTTGTTATAAGCCACCTAGGCTTGAGGACATTTGTTACCACAGCTTTACCCAGTAAAATCTAACACACACACTTATGTTTGTTTCCCACTCTAATGACAGTTATCAAAATGATCTATTTAACAAATGCTTGACAAGGTACAGTGAACTTTGTGGGGTCCCTCCTTTCTGAGCCAACTATGCCCCCTTCTTACATTATCATCCTATGGTGGACAGTTACTAAAAAACACCACATATTTTTAGCCTGTCTTTTGACAGTCAAAAAATGGAGGACAGCCTTCTCAAAATTCATAGACTTATAAAGGTGTAACCTCTGTCAATACCAGGAAGCCATAAAGTCACTCTAAAATCGCATTATTGGCAGCGCTTTTAAAATGTTGCCATTTCACAATGAGCAATAAAAAAAGGTGACGATTTCAGGTTGCCCTGAAAGTGGAAAGCATTTATACTTTATAAAGTTTCCATTTTTAAAGGTAATTAAATATAAACTAAGTGGTGATAAGAAAAAGTCATTACAAGGCTGCATGGAGACTGGACACAGAGCGCTACAGGGGTGGGAGGGGGATTCCAGGCAGCTCTGAGTGCCCTGCTCTAATTTACCTTCAATCCATAAAAAAATCTGAGCTTCAAACATGGAGGTGAACATGAAACTGGGGTGGCCTAAATTGTTCCATATTTATGTATCAGTGGGCTCACCCACCTTGTCAGCCTGAGCCTATCACTTCCTAAAAGAACAGAAGCATTTTGCTCTAATAGGGGGGAGACCGGGTGGGGAGGACTCACATTAGATCCAGGGAGTAGTCTCTACCTACTTCTTCTTCGGTATGCCTGACATTTGCAAAGAAATGGCAGTGCTTTTCCATTGTTAAAAAGAGTAACCTGACAACAAGCCTGAATGTCTCACAGAAATTTGTCAAAAAATAAGATCATGGGACACTGGGTGCATCCAATCTGTCATATTAATGGAAATTCCCCAAAGCCTCACCATTTATTTTTTCCTTTGTGCTTCCAACAAGAAAATCATTTGAATGAGAAGGTATGGGGACACATACGCTCTCACAGGGTCTTACTATTTCCTTAGAATGGTTTGTGCTAACGTTCCCTTAAATCTTCGCCATAAAGTAAGGAAGGTATTTTTCTTTCTTATCAGATCTCTCAAATGTATTGCTGTTGTTGTCATCCCACTGCCATTACCTGCAGCTTATACGTTATCTGCAGCCCTGATATTATTCATGCCACTGTGATTGCAGCAGTGGTCTTTTGTCTACCCTACTAGAGGCTCCTATTTTGCAACTTGTGTTCTAATATCTGTGGCCTCCCTGTGGGCTCTTAGCATATTCATTTTCTGTTATATTTCCAAACTTAAGATGATAGCATACATCCCTTCATTTTGGGTACAGGAATCAGTGGAGGCCATGCCAGAAATGTGTTATAAACTGTTCGGAAAAGATGCACCATCTTCTTTCGTGTGATCCTTCCTGGATACTCCAAATGAAATACGAGCATGTGCCAGAACGTGGAGCTATGTGGAACTCTCTGGTGTGGGAAGATTCAAATTACTTGCCTCTCTGTACTTGGTGTGCTTGGTCAGGGTAACTGGGGGTTCAGGGAACCCTTTTCGGCTTCTCTCAGGCCAAATAATTTCCTGTCACACAGTACGAGGTGAGTTTCATCTAACACAGAAGCCACACTCACTTTGAAAAGTCAGATGCAGATTGCTAAGTTCTCAGATCTACCCCAAACTCTCATTTTTAATTTCCTTTATTAGATATGTATGCATACCCTCGACAAATGTGAACATTATTATGTAGTCATTCTCTTGTAGCTTAAAAGAATTTATATTGGCTCTGAAGGAGATCAAACATCAGCCTGGAAGGCACTGGCAGTCTTTTCACTTTGTATTGAGCTTGGTTTTTATGGCACGCCAATTTTTATGAAAGATCACAGCCCATTTTGATCTAAGATAAAATCATTATTGAGGAAATTATTAAGTGTATCTTTCTGAAAGTACATTGGCTATTATTTTTGTTCCAGCTGTTTCTCTCGTGTCCTTATTCAAAGATCCAATTGGAATTAAATAAAATGTAATTGGGAGAAAAATGATTGTGTTCTTAATGCAATAAGGAAAACATAGTATACTCAGAGTCAAAAATAATTTCTAACTTCTATCATTTACTTTTCATGTGAGCTTAGATAAGTCCCTTAACCTCTCATCCTCTCTCCTCGGAAGATAAAGATGGTAATATCTGTCTTACCTCACAAGTTGTGAAACACAAAATAAAGAGATGGCATAAAAGAAGCTTGATACCAAATGTAAGTGGTTATTATAGAGTATTAAATACAAGTACTATAATTTTTATGAATCCAGTCATTCAACAAACAGCAGATAAACACTATGCCAGAAATAAAGGTAACTACAATAGGGTCCTTGTCAATTTGGGCTCACATTTTAGCTTCTGAAACAAATAAGTGAAAAAACTATTTGGGAAAAATAGAACAGATGGAGATCACCCACGTCCACCACTATTTCCACTAGCTTTTGTGCATTAAGAGCTAACACTGTGTTAGGCCCTATGCCAAGCTCTTTGCCTTCACTAGCCCATGTAAGCTTTATAATTATTTATAAATAGAACAGTATTAATTGTCACCATTTTGCAGAAGAGGATATTGAAGTCTGAAAAATGGAGGCATTTATTATGATTCTAAAACTTCTGACATAATATCAGAGTAGGTGGAGGTTTGGTAGACGATTGTTGTGAGTTTGTTTTTAAGTATTTCTGGCCCCTATGTGTCATTTAACTGATGGATTACAGCAAACATTTGGAAAGAGGTTTGGAGCACCATAAAGAAAGAATCTGAGGTGCAGATTTACACATAATCAATGTTTACCAAACCTTTAGGTTTTTGTGTCCACAGGAGAGTTTGAGCAGAAATAAGAAAAATAAAGACAATCACATCTTGGATATCCATTCTTCCAAGAAGAATCCAACTTCCAAAAGTCTGAGTTTCTGGGCCTATTAGGAGTCAGAGTTGAGTATCTGCCCTGGTAAAGCCATCACTTGGAGAAAAGTCCCCATATTATCTTTTAAGTGCCTATAATCAGCCCATCCTTAGAGAAGCAAGTTGAAATGGCACTGTAAATCACTGGGTACTCTGAAGCCCAGAATTCCAGAGCATCATGACATCTGAGCTGCCTTTAATGACTAAGGATTGATTTTAACAAATGATGAGTGATTGTTTATTTGGAGAAATTACATATTTTATATTGTTTTAATGTTATTTTATATTTTTATTTTTAATCATGTCCTCTTACTTATATTTTGTAGAAATTATATAATCCATAAGGCTATTTTACTTAGCAAGAAAACCTGCTTACAGTGATAGCAATTTTGGTTTGGAGGCAAGACTCCATTAATGATACCTATGGACCTCCCAAAACCTGCATGCCAGTTTACACAGGCTGAAAGTACCAAGTCTATGGGTGCACATTCCCTGGCAGGATAACTTTGCAACTTCATTTTTCATTAAGGGTAGCAAAATCTACTATTGAAACAACATGGGGAGCAATAGAAGCTTGGTGGATACATCTAACAACAGAGTAGGCTAATAATATTAGGAATAGCAAAACAACCAAAATTAGCAGATGAAATAATTTCAGAGAGCTGAAGAGTTTTTCAGAAGTATTTATGAATCTGAATTCACCAGCTAAGATGATGTTTATGCAGTACAGTTCTTTTGGTGGCCTTGGATTAACTCAGTTCTCCCCCTCTTTCTCACTTGTAGTTCTCAAGAACTACACAATGTGAATAACTACACAATGTACTAAGAATGCAGCATCTTGAGATAAGAAGAAGCAGCCAGGGCTCTGTTGTAGCCTCCCCTAGAAACAAGATGTCCTTCAATGCTTTAGCCTAGCACATCATGTTGCTTCTGGATTATAAAACCCAGAGCAGACTGCTTTCTGGGGTCCCTCAGCCCTGGCACAAGTGGGCCACACACAGTTGAAACTCCATGCACCCAGGGCAGCCTTCCTGGGTCTTGGGGGATTGGTTTGCAATGAATTCTAGGTTTCTTTTGTCCCTTGTTGTATTTCTATAAGTAATAAACTTACTTCATGTAACTTGTGTCAGGCTGTATTCTGTTTCACAGGACTCAGACAAGTTGGTAACCAGTGTACAGTGAACCTGTTTCATAATTTACCTGCAATAGTAAAATAAACAGCTATATCTTCTAAAGATAAAAACCAGTATTACTTAGATGCAGTTCAGAAATTCTAATATGTGAAATATCTTCTTTTAAAATTTACCTTCTGGTCTTTTCTGTAGTTAGATGTCAGTGTATTGTAGGTCTCAGTGTTACCTGTGTTATCGATTATGTGCTACTGATCATGTAATCATTCTAACATCATAAAACATTATAATAATATTTTACCTCTGTAGTCTATTCATTTTATTTTTAAATTTACATATCAGAAAATGAAATGAGATGGTATCATATAATTCCCAGCTGTTTCTATTATCAGTCTGAACTAGTCTATATCAAATGTTGGTTCCCATTGAGAATAATACAGATGGACTTGTTTAGGAGCAGGCTCTACATAAATGAGTCACACCACATCTTGCTCACAGTTGTAAGTGAGCTTTTATTGATATTGGCACATTCAATTCATTAAGAAATGGTTGTTGCTGGGCAAAAATTAATTCATTCACAAATAGTCATTCGCAAGCAGAAATAGTTAAAATCTTATATTTTCTTAAGACGCGGATTAGCCATTTGCCACATTTTTTTTAATTATTATTTTAGCACAGGAAATAGTGAGGCAAAATGACAGTTTTCCATCTGTGATATTTGAGGTGTGAAGGAAATGTGTTGTGCTTTTTTCTGACTCATGTAAATCGGATTTTGGGATGCTTTCCAAATGAAGAAAATATTTTTACACAGCTGCAATGCAAGGATATTACTGGAATGGACAGAGATATAGTCTTCTTTTGTAAAGGGTTTGAAATTTGGAATATAAAATATCACCAACAAAAATAACTCTTGCAGAGCAATTCACAGTTTCCAAGGTATTTTGCGTTCATTATCTCAACTGAGCTTCACAAAACCCTTAGAAGTAGAAAGACAAGTAAAAGTATTCTAATTTTTAAAATAAAGCCAGCTATATTTTTTTGCCAATTAGGGAACTAATATCTGTTTATTATGTAGAACGTATGAATATTCACAAAAGTTATTTAAAGAAAGTAAAACATTCTTGACATCCCACTAAACAGATAACCAACAGAAATATTTCCATGTATATCATGTATATATATGAAGAATTTTTCTTAGTAATTTTGTAACATACAGATTATAAGATACATGATGATTCTTAGAGCACTTTTTTTTTTTCTTTTTTATTGGGGGAAAACTACAAAGCATTTACAGTATAATGTTTACAGTCACAATTTATAGTGAGCTGATCTCCCAAGATATATTACCACTCAAGTTGACCTATCTTGTTACATTCAAAAATCAACTCTGTCAAAGTAGTCCATAGAGTACGTACACAGTGCTCCAACTGTATCTACGTACAACCAACACTCAATTGTATAATTAAATGATTTTCAGTAAATTTACCAAGGTGTACAGTTAATCACATGAATCAATTTTTGAGGAATTCCTTTCCCCTATTGAGACCCCTAATTCCGCTCCCCAACTACTTTTCAAGCATGTCCCACCCCTCCACAGTGCCCCCCACGTCGCTCAGACGTGGGTTTACCACCCATCCCCCAAATCCCTAGTGAACACTCCCACCTTTTGAACACCATAGTGTTAATCAGTCAATACCAATTTGATGGCGAGTACAAGTGGGGCCCTTTTTACTTTTTCTTTTACCATTTCCCAAAATTCAGCATTCAATAGCTAAACTACGAAGCATAAACATGAGCCTCAGTGTGTGCATACAGCAAGACTTCCCACCTGATCCTGATTGCCTAGCTGAGTAGTGACTGTGTGTGCCGCTCCGTTGACAGCTTCTTCCCATGTGTCCTCTGTGCAAAGGTGTAAAAGACCAGCCATTTACTTCTCTCATTCACTGACCTCCTTGATGATCTGACTCGGTGATAAGTCAGCATAAGTGAGGTGTGTTTTATGTGTGTTGATGACACTGCTACAGACACCAGTTCCAGAAGCTGATATTAACCTCGTAGGGTAGCGTCCTGTACCTGTTGGATGAGCTGATTCAGTATTTCTGATAAAATATTGATCAATGACAGAGTTTTTCTGGATTACCACTGTCAAGGATTCTAACACTGCTCAAGAATCACATTGGATGCGTCTTAAGAATGCACATTCTGGTATCACATTCCCAGAGATTCTAACTAACAGGCTTTATATGTGGCCCAGGAATCTGCATTTTTAACAACACCTCCATGATACAGGTTGTACATGGACTACACTTTGAGAGATGCTGATCTATACAACCTCAGAAGTTAATAAATAAATGTACCATTGGACTATAATATCTGTAAATTCCATTTTTCAAAAGTGTATTCTGCATGTCACAAATAAATAAACAAGATATTACACTTTGATTTTTATCAACAGATATCAATAATTGAACTATCATTTCAACTTTGCTAGCTGACGTTATGTCTAGTTCAACTTTGAAACACTGTTATCTTAAAGAGGGTCACCAGCACTTTTATGTGCTAATTTGACCTTGATAAAATATTATGCAGCACAGAGAGCATGCCCTAGAATAAGATGACTTGTTCTTGTTCTAGCTAAGTCAGGAGACACCTGAGCAGAGAGAGAAATGGATTTGTTTTCCTATCCACAAAATCTGGAACTTTGTCCCTTTTTATTTGTAACTAAAACGCAATCATTGAAACTTCATTGAATCTGTCAAATATTAGACAAAGATACACTTGACCTGGAGTGAAGTATCAGGAATTCTTAAACATTTAACTCCTAGTGTGTATTAGTATGAAACTAAGTTGAGCAGAACCCATTAATGTCACAGTGATCGGTTACCAATGGAAATAAATAATTCATGATGAAGGGAATTAGTCTAATTAGCAGGCAGTTTGAGTCCTTTGATAAAACCCAGCTCTAATTCCGTGAAGGGCAGGAAGTGCTGTCATCAGTCAGCCCTGAAAAGATTAGCATCTATTATGAATGAGGTTCGACACCCTAGCGAAGTCATGTGTGTCCTGGAGACAAACTTAATATGTTCCAGAATGGGACACAGTTTGTCTCACCAACACATCACGAT
Source organism: Lepilemur ruficaudatus (assembly GCA_963574885.1). Taxonomy (NCBI): domain Eukaryota; kingdom Metazoa; phylum Chordata; class Mammalia; order Primates; family Lepilemuridae; genus Lepilemur; species Lepilemur ruficaudatus. Next base: position 44,316 of record CAUYRT010092917.1, on the reverse strand, counting down.
TCCTACCAGGCTATTGTATGTAATAACAAGCAAAGATCAGCTCTCTGTCCTATCATCCGCTCCCCTGTCCATCATTCTGACAACTGTGCAAATATATTTTCCATGCAAAGTAGGGAATGTGCCCTGAATACTTGTAAAATTGCACAAGTTGTCAAAGAAAATATGTGTTACTTTCTCACTCACCAAAACAAACACACAGAACCAAATGTCAGCCCTGAAACTGACGGTTGCAAAGATGGTGGGCAATATAGTATGTCAGGCTTGGTGTATACACATTTCATTTTAAAAACTGTTGTCAGCTCTCCCAGGAAATTTGCTTCCCTACTTATTTCTCTGTAGATATTGAAGTTACAAGATCAATCATAGGCTTCCAGCTTCTGCAACTGCAGATGACTGGAGATGAGGGGCTTAAGCAAAGTAACTTCTAGAATTCCAAACTCATATGTAAGGGAAACAAGAAACAAGAAAATGTTGTTTTGTTTTTCACTGCAGCACGTAAATGGCTTAGATCATTGGGATGGCTCAGCTCTGGGCAGATTTATAGTCTCTGAAGCATATCTGGCCTGGAGTATCTAAAAGATGTTGACAGTGCCACACTGTGCAAGCCCCGCATTATGTTGCAGCCCACAAGCTGATGCGGCATCAGCTGTGTTTCCATTTTTACTTATGAGCCCTTTGAAATTACATGTTTCCATTTTGCAATTTGATGTAATAATGAAGAAACTCCAAATTTGTAAGTTATTGTATTGCTTGTTTTTATTGTGTAAAATTAATTGCTTCATTTATTTATGTCATTAAGAAGGGGGGTACCATTTTTCGCATTTTATCATTTGCCGTAATAATTAACATGCCAATAACACCGCAGAAGCCTCTGAAACAGGATGGATCATGCCCGAATGTCTGAACAGCATATAACGTGGCAATCCTTGTAGGTTAGAAGGGCTGCTTTTCAAAAGCGTGGTGAGGACTGTCCCATGACATGACTATTGCTGAAATCCAATAAAATATAGAGATGAATTTCTGAAATTGAAACATTTATTTGGGAAGAAAGAATTGCAATTTGGGGCATACATACAAACCGGGTGATCAAAAAACAAAGAGAAGATTAGAGGTTCTATAAAAAGGAAAAATGTCACAGATTGCTCTTCAAGAAAAGTTCACTGGTGCTAGTCAAGTTGGGAGGACCTGGCAACTCTGACTGGGGAGTGGTGGCAGCGGGGGCAAAAACAGTCTTAGACTGAAGCAAGTTGTCTTAGTAGCCAGTAGATAAAACTGGTTTCAGGTTACAACAGGCAGTTTCAGTGGTCAGGCTTGCAGGGAATTACATTCTCAGAGCAATGTTATGTGCCCTGGGTGCTTTTTCTCTCTGGTCTCTCGACTCTGTTTTATTTGGTGTGATAAGAATAACCCAATTCGTATGATCAACTGTCACAGTATTAATAATCCTGATGAGCATGTACTGACTCATGGAAATGAAGTGGAAACGAGTGCGTTTAGTCAATACAAGAAGTGGTTTTTATAGAAGCAAATAGTAGAGTTTTCAGAAATTGTCATCCAGCTGTCCAGAGACAGTTGAAATAAGCATTGACATTGTAGACTTACATGCACTGCATAAACTTGGTGTTGACAACTTGTTTAGTTGCAAAAAGATTGTGGTAGATACAGTTGTTCCTCCATAACCAACTATAGATCAAAAATATTTGGAAAAAGGTTGCATCTATACTGAACATGTGCAGACTTTTTTTTGTTGTCATTATTCTTTAAATAATACAGTATTACAACTATGTACATAGCATTTACATTGTACTTGGTATTTTAAGTAATACAGAGATTTAAAGTACAGTCATGTGTCACTTACAGATAGGGATATGTTCTGAGAAATGAGTCATTAGGTGATTTCATCCTTGTGTGAATATCACAGAGTGCACTTACACAAACCTGGATGGTGTAGCCTACAACACACCTAGGCTATGTGCTATAGCCTATTTGCTCCTAAGCTACAAACACGTCCAGCATGTTACTGTAATGAATACTGCAGGCAATTGTAACATGATGGTAAATATCTGTGAATCTAAACATATGCAAACATAGAAAAAAGTACAGTAAAAATACAGTATTATAATCTTGTGGGACCACTGACATATATGCAGTCACTATTGACCAAAATGTCGTTACGTGGCATATGACTGTATACAGAGGATATGCATAAGTTATATGCTATAATACTATGTCCTTTCATATCAGGGACTTGAGCATCCTCAAATTTTGGTATCCACAGAGGGTCCTGGCACCAATCCCCCACAGATACCAAGAGACAACTGTATTTAGTACAGATTCTTTGAAACCAGCAGTTACTAATAAGGGCCAAATATTTGCTATATCCTTCTTTGCAATATATCTATCAACTAGAAAGCTAAATAAAAATTTCATAGATTTTTATTTTATATATTCAGCATCAGACCAGGTTTTCAAGGGAGTGTGGAAAAACTTTACAGAGCTGCAAAATCTGTAGCATTTGACGTAGACCTACTATGACCAGTTATATATATTTATATCACTTAGAGGCAGGGACCGCACCTTATTCATCTTTATATCTTCTCTTCCTCCTACCAGTCTCAAGCAGAGAGACAGCAATATAGTTGGTGTTGAATGGATGCTGACTGAATGAATGAACCTACTGGACCAAGCAGAGTCACCCAATTAAGTGTTTCTCTATATTCTTAGTCTGAGAAGATGGCAAAATAAACCACAGAATGACAAAAATCCACACATATCTTATAACACTCCTGTTGCCCAAAGTCTCATGGTATTGTCATGGTGGGTCCTTTTAGCTCCAAGAGCTAATGGCCTGAAGCCTGTTTTTAAGTCCTGGATGACGTCTTGTTCTGACAGTGTTCATCAGCCGAGCTCTCATGCTCAAGATTCCTTTAGGGTCCAGCGAGGAGCTCTGACTCCTCAGAGAAGAAATTTCTTCCAACAAAGACCCTCAATGTTCTCAAATGTCCCTGCATGGAGACCCTTAAAAGACAGAAGGTATTTTGAGGGCTCTATGCAACAAATTTTTTTCAGAGTCCAGAACATTAACATAAGTCTCATGTCTCCTGAGAACTCAGCTGTCTTTAGCTGGGTGGTATTTAAGACAATACTGTGCAATACTAAGACGACAGTTCAAAGGTCCTGAGGAGGTTGCCTGCTTGAATACAGTAAAAATCACTAATTTAGACTAATTGGAGAAACTGTCTAAATTAGTGAGGACTGAAATACAGAACATTTTTTAAAGTTAGAGTTTTAATCCTTTCAAATAGTATGCACTAGTCTGAACGGGCTACTAGAATTCTGACCGTACCTGTGCTGAGAAACCTGTAGTGGCCAAATGTGACAACAGACGAATGGATACAGAAAATGTGGTATATACACAATGGAATATTATTCTGTCATCAAAAACAGTGAAATCCCATCCCTCACAGCAATGTGAATGAGTCTGGAGGACACTATGTTAAGTGAAATAAGCCAGAAATGAAAGTGAAACATCACATGTTCTCACTCATGTGTGGAGGCTAAAAAAGTTGATCTCATAGAAGTAAAAAGTAGAACAGAAGATACTAGAGGCTGGGAAGGGGGAGGGGAAGGGAGGCACAAAGAGAGATTTGTTAAAGGACACAAAATTACAGCCAGATAGGAGGAATAAGTTCTAGTGTTCTATACTACTGTAGGATGACTATAGTCGACAATAATATACAGTTTCAAATATATAGAAGGAGGATAATGAATGTTCCAAACACAAAGAAATGATAAATATTTGACGTGATGGCTATGCTAATTACCCTGATCTGATCACCATACATTGTGTATCAAAACATTACTAGTGTACCTTATAAATATGTATAATTGTTACATGTGAATTAAACAATAAAATAAAATAATTTTTTAAAAGAACTCGGTAATGCAGATATGGAATTAGCATGACATTTGCTTGTGAATAATAATCTAAGGCAGCAGATTTTAACTGCAGGAGGTAGGGTGAAAGCTGCATACCGTCTTTCCAGAAAAACACACAAATGCCATTTGGGCACAATTTCCGTAAGAAATCTAAGGTGTCCTTTAATTGTCTTCTTAGTTGTATTTTTATTTTGCTTAGGCAGTTATTTCTTCTTTTTCTTCTTCTTCCTTTTTCCTTCTCCTTGTTCTTTCTTCTTCTTTCTTCAGACAGGGTCTTCATATGTTGCCCAGGCTGGTCTTGAATTCCTGGCCTCAAAAGATCCTTCCATCTTAGCCTCCCAAAGTAAGTGACCATCCCTGGCTCCAGGCAGTAATTTCTGTATAGGAAAAAGCATATTGCAGTTCTCATTCTAAAGAAATTGCTACCGTTATGATTAACTGGAGCCCAAACTGAACAGGTTTTAATTTTATCTCTCACTTCTCTATTTCTATATTCTATTTTGTCCCCTGCTAAGAAGTTCTGAATCCATTTTATTTTATAAAAGGAGACTCCAAAGTATGGAATGCATGTAATAGGTTTTCATCAGCAATGAGAGATGGAATGAGAGATTTTTCAGAACCAAGAAGTTTTATTATTGTATATGATGAGAGAGTCACACTATTGCCTCCTCTGTATCAATTTTTCTCTTTTTTTCTTGCTACCATAACTTCTCTTTTGTTGAAGGGGGAGGTAAAAAAAAAAAAAAAAAAGAACTCTATCTTGTAGCCTCTCTTGCAGCTAGAGGCAGCTACACGAAACCACAGCCAGTCGAAGTTTCTAGGAGGCAGCTCTGGGAATGATATTTACAAGGCTCACTCCACTCTTTGTCCTTTGCCTAGAATGCAAAGATGATGCCTGAAGTTCCAGGGCCCATCTGACAACCAGGGGCACAAAAGCCACAGACTAAAGATGGCTAAGTGGAAATGCAGGTATAGAATGGAACAATCATGATACCAGCCCTAAACTGATTTCTGTCTATATTTTATGCTACATGAGGAAAATAAAACCCTTATTTTGTTGAAGCTACTGTTTAGTTAGGTTTTCTTCTATTTGCTGCTGAACCTACATCCTAACTGATGTACCCATGTTCACTCAACCAGCCATGATTAAGCTGCATTCCATTGACTCCAATGCTTCTCACACTTTAATGTGCATGTAAATCATTTGGGAATTTGTTAAAATGCAGATTTTGACCTGGTAGGCCTTGGGTGGGGCCTGAGAGCCTGCATTTCTATACTCTCAAGTAAGGCTGATTTTGCTGGTCCATGGACCATTCTAAGTAGTGTAAACTAAAAATAAAATCCTAAATCCCCCAACTGACTGAATGGACTCTCTCTTGGACACAAGACTGAGTTCAGCAACTTTCTCCTGATAAGAGACCACCAGCCATGGTCTGGTTCTGGCCAGTTTACAGAGGTTGTGCACTTGAGTGCCTTTGTGTCCTGAAATAAACTTGGACCATATAGGGCCTAATTTCAATACATTTAAGTGGTACATCTCCACCCCAAGGTGAACATGGAATACATGTAACTTGCATGTTTGCTTATCACACATGCACATGACTCCCTTTCATGAATATTCATGGATCCTCCTGTTGAATATGTATACTTGGCCAACCCATTCAGCATAAATTCCTGTTTCAATCCCTCCCTCGCATGAAGTGCCTTGCTATCAGTTTTTAGCTGGAGGCTGCACTTCCCAGACTGTCAGAATGGCCACCTTGCAGGCTGCAACTCTTTGTAAGAAATAAAGTCTCCTTTCCAAAGTTATAGATCTTACGGTTTTTAAGTTAACAGTAGTAAGGTTCTAGAGGACATAAAAATTGAATGCAAATTTTATCCATATGTGTTGTGTTTTGTTTTGTTTTGTTTTTTTCCCCTGGGGAGAGAGTCCATTGTTTCCATCAGATTCTCAAAAGAGTCTGTCAAACAAAAAGATTTAGAACAGATATTGTGTGGGATTAATTGACAACAAAAGAAAAAAGACCAACATGACCACCAGAGTCAAGTCCCGTCCCTGAGGGTCTTTGGGGGAGGGGAGCAGATACACAGTGAACTAGCTATGCTCTATGTGCCCAGACTCGCAACTTGGCTCCTCCTTCACCCTTCCACGCCCTCCTCTGGGCTGAGGGAGGGCCCTAGGGACTGCGTCACCTGAACGTTCTTATCCACTGACTCTGTTGGGTTTGACCAATGGCGGCACCAGCAGGGGATCAAAGGCCTGGAGAAGAAAGCAGTGGGGGTTTGTCCCCCACTCGCTTCCTGCTTTGGTTCATGTCTCTGACACTAACTACGTCCCTTCATGACTACAGCTCCCCGCGCAGCAACTCGATCCACTTTACTAGCGACATCCTGCCCTTGCCTCTTCAGCCCAAGCAGAAGTTCCTGCTGTTGCTAGCGTCTGAGTGCCTGCCTGTACCTCCGAGGTAGTCCTTCATAAAAGTCTCTCCACCTGAACCATCTGGAATGGATTTCACTTCCTGCTGGACCCTGACTAATGTGCACAGCAACGGCCTTCTGGGTCACCAGGCCAGTGATACCAACCAGTACCCAGTTTGGAGTTCTAGAAAAAGTTCGCCATTATCACACCTGTCTGTCCTGAACTGCCCCGCCTTTGGGGATGAGGTGTGAAGTGAGTGGCAGCCCTGCCACTGCTCAGGGCCTCTGCCAGCCCTGTCATCTCCCTCCACCACAATCCTATCACCCATAAGATCAAAAAAGAAATAATCCAGACTCTTTAGCAGGGCATCAACGTCCCTTGCCAGACTCATTTTTTTTTTTTTTTTTTGAGATGGGGTCTCGCTTTGTTGCCCAGACTGGCCTCAAACTCTTATGCTCAAGGGATCCTCCTGCCTCAGTCTCCCAAGTAGCAGGGACTGTGAGCATGCACCACCATGCCCACCAGCCTCATTTCCAACTTCTCTTCCATTTGTGTCCTGCCTGGATTCGCACTGACCCATTTGATGTTCCCTAAATACATCTTACTATTTCAAGCCTCTACCTTTTTACTTGATGTTCCTTCTTCCCAGAAGGGAATATTCACTCCTCAGTTACCCAGAAAATTCCTACTTGTACTTTAAGATCCTGCCCATATGTCACTCCCAAAGACAGTTAGTTCGGGCATCCTCGGTGCTTTGAGGACATTCTGAACATGTTTCCTTCTACCCATTGCTCAACATAGTGTAATTTGCTTGTTTCTAGGTCTGTCCTCTCCATTTGACTGTGTGTGCTGAGCACCTGAACAGCAACTTATTCAACTCCATCCCCAATGTCTGACACATGTCAGTGCCCTTTAAAAATGGGAGGAGAGAAGGGGTAGAAAGACCTTGGAAGAGTTCACATCTGTTTTCTTAATATCAGCCTGTCTTCTCCTTGGGAAGCAACAGTAACAGCAACCCGCTCTCCATCTTCCGTGTGTCTTTACATTTGCATCAAATTTCAGATGTGCCTTGATAAGAAAGGCTGAGACTAAATCCCAAAATAGTCACACAAGCAGGACTGACACTTAGACAGGGCAAGACGCTGCCCAATGATGAGAAGTACACCACCACATATGATTAAATGCTCAAGCACAGCCCATTTATATCATTCCTCTGGAAATTCATCAAATGACCCATGGTGGTTTTTTGTTGTTTCCACAATAATTGTTTTTTTTTTACCTTGGCATAATATTTATTCTTCACGAGTTCCCTGACTTATAAAACATAAGCTGATGAGAAGAGGGAAAAACTATGGGTGTCTTATGGAAATTCATTTAGCATTCATAATGGTGCCCTAAAAGATAGCCAGAGAGGATGAAATAGCTTCAATAATTGCCATCTTCTCTCCCTCCCTGCCAATAACCCGGCGTCTTTGTCCTTGCTTCTGTACTCATCCACGCTTGACCCATACGCACTGTGTCTTTATGAGCCAAACATAAAAACTCTAATATTCATCTGCCCCATTCTGCATTTCTTTTGTTTCTCCCCCTGCTTCATTTCCCCTGCAAAATCTCCAACGACAATAAAGCAACGTGTTGCCACAGCTAAGGACACACCAAGCAACATTCACAGCTGAATCTGCATTACTTACGGAGAAAGCTTTTGTTCGTCTTTGTGAAGTGTGTGTTAGGGCCCCCAGCGATTCGGACCCCACTGGTTATTAATCATGTTGTTTTGTATCACTCTTCCTGTTGTGCACAGCCATGTAAGTGACATCTGTCTCAAAGCTAACTGTCAATATCTTCTTTAGAACCTCTGTGTTAAGCCTGCCGCCTTTGCCGGTGGCAAATGTCAGATGGATTCCACAGATTGCCACTCCTTAGAAAGTCTCCTACCAGGACCGCTGACTCTGCTATGGAGCACAAACCACACTCAAACTTTAGGGATTTGTGGCTCAGTAATGGTGTCTGTTGGCCTTGAAACAGGCTGATTGCTTAAGTATGATCTCGAAAGAACACTATCTTCCCTTTTTCTCCTTCTGAGAGTAATTAAAAGAAGAAGAAGTAGTAGTTACTCTCCAATTCTCAAACACCCTCATTTACTACCAATTCAGTTTCAGGAGCATCTTGTTCTGTCCTCTGGGGAATTTTTGACTCTTACTATTTAGAAATAATCTGACTTTGATGTTAGAAGAGTAGAATTTGGCTAGCATTCTAAATGCAGAATGGAATGAATTCTGCGAAGGAATTTATTTGGTCTCAAAATGAAAAAGAGTCATGTCATCTAGCTTTAGGTACTAGTTAGGAGCTATGGAAAGAAACGAGAGGGGGGGTATGCTTTTCTTCTCTCTTTGGTTGTTTCTCAGGTGGTCTCATTATGTTGAGTTGGGCTCTGTGCAGCAGCCACTGCTAGCTCTCCTCCAATAGCAATTTCACCTTTCTCTCTCAAAGATACAGAACTTCCCACTTCTGATGATCTCATGGCCACCTAGAGAAAAGGAAAAGGACTACATTTCCCATCCTCTCTTGCAGGTAAAGATGGCTATGTGTGTAAGCTCTGGCCAGTGAGTTATGAGTAGAATTGACAATTGCAATTTACAGACTATTCCCTTAAAAAGAAGGATCATGGCCTTCCCTCTTTCTCCCCATTGACTGGATGCACACATGCTGGGAAGAGTAACACACTACGAAAGGTGGAACAGGAATATAGAAGGTGTCTGGGCCCCGACTTATCTCTAATACCCTTTGGATGCCACAGCGCTTGGGACCCTCTATTAGGGATCAAGGTTAGTACTTCCCAGCTTACCAACAATTACCCTCTTTCCTTGCTGCCCTTCCCGCTAACTTCCTGGCTACTAATAAAAAATAATATCCTATTTTTAAATTCCATCCTAATATTTTACTTTTTGAGAAACTTACATTAGGGTGACTTTAGTTATTTCCATTTTACAGATGAAGAAACTAAGACAAAGTTTTTACTCTCAGAGTTGGTATTGCCACTCATTGGAGGGTATAAAAAGGATCCAAGGATGGAAACTCTCACGATCTAGGATCTCAAGAAGTGAGGGGGCCCCATAAATGCATGGTGGGGATATGTTTTTCACAGTGGCATATGTCCTAGGGGCTCTTTCTGGTACCCAGGACTGGCTATTTCCTCCCTGACCACTGCTGGGGATCCTAGAGATTGCTCTCAAAGCCCTCAAGCACATGCCTCCCTCTGGCAAATGGCCAATGCCATCTCCCTGGCCTCCATGCATCACTCCCCTGTGAGTCACTGCTGTGGGGTAGGACGGTAGCACCATTCCAGTGGTCACCATCTCAGTGGTCACCGTTCCTGATAAACAGCTGGCAGCAAGAGGATTGTTCTGCTTCTGTGCTAAATGTTTGCTATCCCTTGCAGAGCTAAAGTGAAGTTATTTTACCTGTTTCCCATACCAGATACCCTGGGCGCCTTCCCTGAAACAAAATGTCAGTGAGAACTCGGCCCAGGATCTGCCTTTTTCAACTTGTCTTGATGATCAAACAAGCAGAAAGCTGAATGCCCTCATGGGCCAAGGGGTGCTTGTGGTTAGGAGTTTACGCCCACAGATTTAACCAATGAGAAGCATCAAACGCTTTTCTATCCCTGAGGGGAGTTGTGAAGTTTGACTTTGGAGCCTCCCACAGCACCTTTCCACCCCCTGGCCCCTTGTCTAGCCCTTCCTTCTCCATCAGGTGTGCAACTGCCTTTTGATGCTCCTGAACAGGAGGAAAGTCTGACAAAACATAGCGCCTTGCAGAGTTGGTACTGAAGAATGCTGGGTTACTTGGATAAACTAATTCAGATTAAAGTGTTAGTGAATACATATGTTAGCCCCCAAAGGCATCTATAATATTTTTAAAGTATCCAAACCCAAGAGTAATAATAACAGTAAAAGTTCAGGGCAAGTGGTAACTAAATGAGGGGAGTATTTCTGACTCAGCTGCAGGAGAGAAGGTAGGAAAGTAGCGCATGGAATCGCCTGTTCAAATGCAGATTTTGATGCAGTGGGTCTGGGGGTGTGGCCTGGATTCTGCATTTCTAACAAACTCCCAGGTGATGTGATGCTGCAAGTCCGTGGACCCAACTCTGAGTGGCAAGGACCAGAGTGCTGTCATGACATACCATGTTGGCAATGTCCTATTTGTTGGTCCACTTTTGCTCAGAGCAGCAACAGAAACCGAGCTACGTTTCTGACCATTATCTAAGCTCCAATGAGTTCTCACATTTTGCACCCCCTCAGAAATCTAAGGTGAATAAGAAATTATTATTGGGGGCTGGGGAGAGTCTTCTTAGCCGATTGGAATTTTCAGTTGGTTCAGAATTCCTTTACCTATTTGAGATACTCCAAATTACTGCGAGTCTGCCATGGAACAATGGTCACCTCTCTGGGTAGTTCCATGTTATAGAGTCTGAAGGGACTGTTAAGGTCAGCAATCTTATGTTGCAGATTTCCCAAAAAACAGGCTCTGAAATGGAGAACAGCAAGCAGGAGCGTTAATACAGAGTGCCCTCAGGATCAGCACCTTTGGATGGGAGGGGAAGAGACAGAATTGGGCAGAAGAAGACATTGAGCTGAGACGCAGGTGCAAGGAAATCTTAGGCACCAGGAGCCCTAAAGATGGATGGTCCTTCAGAGTCGCCCCAAGTGCAGCCAGGGGGCCAGGCCTTTCTACCTGTGTTTTGATCAGACACTGGATGCAGGCTGACCCTGGAAAGCACATGACCTTGGGCAAGTCTTCTGTAGAGGACTGACAGGTGGGGCTGCCCAGAAGCTGACAGAGGAAGTTTTTTATTCCTAAAGGGGGACCGAGGTGGTGCATAGCTCTGTCTACAACAACCTGTGCTCCAAGGGTTCCCAAAGATCTGAAGAAAGGTTTCACTGGTCTTCAGAACTAGATGCCTACAGCAAACACCACCAATTTCCAGGCAGCAAATGCCCACTTCTCTTCTTTTTTGCTCCCCAAATCTCAATTTTATTCACTCCCTGCCAAGCGGCCATATCCTTAGGGAAGGAGAGGGGGCAGGCTTTAGCCTGACATTCATGGTGGTCTCATTCTCCTTATCAGCAATGGTTTGGACATGGCAAAAGGACACAGTTCTGGCCAGGAAGACTTGAGGGAAATATGGATTTCTGATAAAGCCTTCATCACTCTTAAGAATGTGAGAGAATCTTCCTTCTTCCGTCTCTCCTTCTGATCAATGTTGTTATGTCTACATGTGATGGCTGGAACTGCAGCAGCCATCTTGAAACCATGAAGTAACACACCTAAAGACAAAAAACAGGTGGTAAAACATAAAGATGGAAAGAATTTGAATCTTTGAGGGGTCATTGAGTCACTGTACTACCCTACTCTGAAACTGCCTCTTCTGGACATCTCACTATGTGAAATAATAAATATTCTTATGTTTTAACCACTGCATTTTTTATATGAAACTGAAACATCTTAACAAGTTCAATGCTCAGTCAATACTTATTGAATGCATAATTGAATGAATGCCAAAGAGGTCAACCACATCATGTGAGACAGAGTGGCAGAGACTTCATCATTTTATAGTTTCCTTCTGTTCTGTGTGGATTTGGAGCAAAGGGGTAAAAGGGAAGAGAAAGAAACTAAAAGAGTACTTGAAATTAGGACAGAGGGAATCTGGTTGTTTATAGCAGGGATAGATTTAGAAAGTCTCTGCAAAGACACACGGAAAAAGTATGTCCAAACTGTAGTCCAGCTGCTCCAGTGAGATGGCAGTGCTGATGGAGGATGTGAATCACACTTTGAGAAAGCAGAGCAGCAGTAAAACCTCGTCTGATAATGACACACTCTTAATGAGGATGATATCTTAGAAATAGCATCTCCTTTGACAGTCCCTAAACCTCATGCCAGTTACCTTGTCTTTCATTCTATAATTAAACAGGATTCCTTTCCCTGGGTTTGGAGCTTACAAGAACTCCATCTTTTGACTAATTCACCTTCAAATAAGTGCTGTGTCTTGATGTATTACAGCGATAGGCTGTGCCACACATGTAATCCATCATAGTAGTCAGCTGTTGCTGGGCCTCCAGGACAGAGAAACTGAGCCAGCTGCTGTTCTGACACGTTGGAGCGATGTATCCACCAAGCCCAGGGCTCCGGTGATCTATGACCCCAAGACAGCACCGTCCAGGATAGAGATAATCCGGGGGCACGTGGAGCATCACGCAGGCTTGACAGAGACCCACTCGGGGCTGGGAAAGACTTTCCTAACACTGAGTGGCTTAAGATAGATTGATTTCCCAGACCCAGTTCAGCAGGTTTAATAAGAGGGTACAGAAGCATGCACGTGTATCGCTGTTATTGATCAAGCTCAGGACATCAATTTCTTAGTAATGTGTTTCTGAAAAATCAAATCCATCCCTGACAGCATTTTATGTATCTTAATCTTTATTGTTGATCACTAGAATTGTCTTTACACAAATCTTTCAAGGCCATAGTCCAACATTGGGTCCCCCGGTTGGGTACGTGTAAATAAGAACTGTTTAAATATTGACTGCTGAGAATTTAGTGAAATCATCTACTTCCCATTTGCTTTTTGTTCCTCAAATGAACACTTTCACTAGTATCTACATTGCCTTGGTGCACAAGGGCATAAATGAAGTTACCTAAAACACTGACAAAAAATACTTAAGAAAGGATAACTCTCTCTCATTCAAGCTCTCCCATTTGTCCAACCTCACCAGTACGTACGTGTCTAAAGAGGGAATTGACCCAGGAAATGGAAAGACTTAAAAATGAACTACAAAAACAGTATCTGATTCTCAGATTGTTTTCTACCTCATCTATTAAGAGGCCACGTGTTCATAAGCAATTCCTTGGCTCCTCATGCATCTCTAAGAGCCACAAGTCTAGTGAAACTATTTTCCTGCGTGTTGACTCCAATGACACAAAATGGACCCTTTTGTACCTAAATCTCCCCATCTGCAACCTGAGAAATTATTCACAATGGTAGTGAACAATAAGAGGTGACTTCCTAGAATTGGGGGAGGCAGCACAAGCAATAGAATATTTTTGGCAATATAACAATCCTATCTGTCTTATCAACAAAATTTTAATTTTGCATAAAGAGGGAAGTTAGCCAAATACTACAGAAAAGTTTGATTCAGAAATCCTTCATTCTTTACTCTATATGGCCAGAAAATAATCATGACTAATATTTCCATTAAAAAAACACCCCCAAATAAAATTGTTGGCACCTCAATGGCATTAAAATGGCTGGCAGCAGTTCGGTATTAGGCTCATGCTCCCTGTCCCTGTCGGTTGAAATAAGGTCTCCCTTGTTTATACAGGCACAGAATAATCACTGTTGTTTCCTTCCCACCATGAAACACAGCATGGGATTCCAGGGGTATTTATCTTTAGAAAAGCAATGAAGGCCATATCTTAGACACAGACATAGTAGAGAGTGTGACTGATCCGTCCCAGTTTGCCTAAGAGTTTTCCAGTTTTAGCACTGCAGTCTCTTGTCCTGGAAATCCCTGAGCAAACTGGGACATTTGGTCACCCTAGCAGTAGGTCCTCAGGAACTCACACTTGGGGGCAGTATAACGAAGCCAAAAACCAGGTCATCCTGTCTAACCCTACACTTCTATTTCCTCCTGTGCACATAGATATAAAATGTTATGCGGTGAAAGATGCAATTGGAACTAGGTTAGAAAATGGGTTTGTAATAGGTCCAGCTCTTCACAAGGGGCCTTCATGTAGGCTCCTAGACAGAAAAGAAAGGATGTAACATTTATTAAGCAGCTATTTTAGTCACTTTACTTATTGTATTCATATAATTCTTACTATCCCAAGGGAAGTTCTAGTAATAATATTTTTTACAGAGTAGATTACTGAGACTCAGAGAAGTTAAGCAACCTTCCTAAGGCCATATAGGTAGTGAGTGAGTGACACATTTGGGATCTGGGCAAAGGCCTTCCTACTCCTCAGCAGCACCTTAGAAGTAGATGCGGTACAGTTACAGGGGGACTCCTGCCCCAAACAGACTGCTCTACTGCTTGTAATTCTCTCCTTATAAAACATATTTCCTTTCATCCAGAGTATGTTAATGGCCTTCAATTAAAAGGCAGAAGTTCTTTGTAGGGAACTTTTTCCTTGTAGGCAACTTGAAGGGGTTGAAAGTATTATAAGCTAAGATTGTTCTTATTGGCTCTTTATAAATGCTAAATGACAACCAGCTGCTAGCAGGATGCCGCCGCGGTGCTCGCGTGGACGGGGAGCTGAAAATGGAAACGGAGGCCCTCAAAGGTACAGGATACCAGTATTGGATGCTTTTCTTCTATTACACAATAAAAAGGCACAGACTAAGACCTAGGAAGGAGTCCCAATTATAGTTTTGGAATCAACCACTGAGTGGCTTTGTCAGCCTCAGTTCCTCAAGCATGACATGAGGGGTTTGGGCCAAACAATGGCTGTGTGTGTTCCCATCCAGCCTGAAGCCATATACTTCCAGAGCCATGTGGAAGACTTGAGATTTTCAGGGTGCTTTCGCAGACACAAGTTTTCTAGCTCTCACTTCAGCCTTAAAAGTTGGTAGGACAGATGCAGGATTTGCAGCCTCCTTAACCCTGGAAGCAGCAGTGCTACACAGTGCAAAGGACATGGGGTTTAGAGTTGGACCTGGCTTAAGATCCTTGCTTTGCCACTTGAAACTGTAACTTTGGCCAAGTTTCCTATAAATCGTATTATGCTTACCTATAAAATAGCAATAAACCAATCAAACATATTTTTGTTGGGAGCATTCAATGAGGGAAAAGAGGGTGCATATACATAACCCAAACTGCAGTGGTGCAAGGCCCTGCAGCCCTTTAGTTATAAGTTGTCCCTCAGATAGCAGTTCCCAGTTATTCCTGGCAGGGCCCCTGGCCGCTGCCTCACCTATGCCCAGAATCAGGCTCCTGGGAGTCCATGTTGGCTGCTTAGGCCCACTCCTATTCCCCAGGACACTGAGGAGACCAGGCCATACTGCTTGTTTAGGGTAAATGCACAGAAGGTTAATGAAGAGGATTAATGGAAGGGAAGTTGCAACACCGAGAACAGTAAAATGTGTCTCAGGTCTGGCCTGGGGTCTCTTACTGGCCCTCTCACTGCCTCATGCCAATCTTGATTCCAGATTACCCCCCTGAGGCCAGAAAACTCCAGGTATCTCCTTGCCTTTGGGTCTGGACCAAACTGGCCCTGGCCTCACAGAGAGGAAGAACGTTTGTCCTCCCCCTCGCTGCCTGGCATCTACCTCTCAGAGCTTCATGTACCTTGGGAGTAGCCTTTTTCCAGAAGAATTGGGCATGTGTGCTCTTGAGGGGAAACTCCTTCCATAGCCACAGGAATGTGGTCTAGTCTTGGGCTACAGCCAACTGCTGCATCTTTCCCAAAGTCTGGGTTCGTTGGTTCTGCATAACACTCCACAGTTGAACCTCCGTCCATAGGGTATTACACACTGATCCCAGTTCCTTCCTATATTTTCGTTTTCAACTATATTTCTTTGTTAGACAGAATTTCACCCAGAGACATCTTAGTACACATATAAGCCATGATCCAAGGCCTGTATTTGGTAAACATGTCCCTCCCCTTTACCCACTGCTCAAACATGGCTCTCTCCAGGGGTGTCAATTCTAGAGAGTACTGCGGTCAGAGAGCCCTGGACCACGGGTATCTCTCCCACAAGGGATCCTTCAAGAGCAACCACAGTGCTCATTCACTGCCCCACAAGCCGTGCAATTTGTCCCTCACCCCAGACCAAACAGGGGTATCATTGCCTACACACTAGGCTGCACCCCACCCAAGCATCTCTGATCTTTCTGGCTCCAACACTTCCTTTGCATGGTCCGAATACAAGAGAACAGAAGCACAGGTCTCTTGCATAAAAATACTCCAGATTCCATCCCAAGTAAAATTTCCTTCAACCTAAACCTAACCATTCCACTGATACCTAGAGTTAGTCAAATTCACAGAAACAGAAAGTAGAATGGTGGTTGCCAGGGGCTTGGGGGAGAGGAGAATGGGTAGTTAGTATTTAGTGGATATGGAGTTTTAGTTTGAGAAGAAGGAAAAGTTCTGGAGATTGATGTTGGTGATGGTTGGACAACAATATGAATGCACTTACGTGCCAACGAATGAAAAATGTAATGAATTTTAACCATTAAATATGGTTAAAATGGTAAATTGTACGTTATATTTATTTTACCACCAAAAACAAAAACAAAACAACTAAAAATAAAAAAGAACTATCACAAAAAGAAAGACCATAGATGTTTCCTGAGACTCACTCCCTGGTTTCACTCTAATGGGCAGTCAGTCCCTGGAGCTCCAAGTCCTAAGCACAGGGAGAAGTAGGGAAGGAAACAGTGACACAGTCCTGGCTCTGGAGGAGCTGACAGTCTGGCGCAGAGAGCGCACTTGCTTGTAAAACAGGGAGGAGAGTCCACGCAGGGAAAATCAAGAGCCACCGCTGAACTGTGCGGTGTCCAGTTCCCAGCACAGGCAGACCCAGCAGGAAGAAGGCAAATCCAGTCTCCTGCAGGGTTTCAAGGGAAATTGGTTTCTCTATCACATCACAAGGAAGTCCACAGTGCTTCCTTAGACTTCTGTTCAAAAAACAATACAGAAAATCAGTCAGCTATTAACTAGTCAACAGGAGTAAGGATATAGCATCAAACTGCCTGGTTAAAATCCCAGCTGTGTGATCTTGAGCCATTAGCTTGATATCTCTGTGCCTCAGTTGTCCCATGTTTGCATGGGAAAAATAAGTAATAGTACCTACCTCTGTGATCGTTGCAGGAAGCAGGTAAAGTGACTTGATCCCACCCAGCACACAGAAAGTACTCGATAAATGTCATTGAATATTATCCTTGGCTGTGCCACACCCCCCCTTTCCAAGTTAAGATAGAATTAAACTTGAGGTTTAATGTTATATCTTCCCTGTTAAGTTTCTTTTTTTCTCAGACTATCAAACTTTCTACTTGAGCCGTGGCTTTTCCAGAGTTACCAGTTGAAAGACTTTATACTCTTCATGATTACTTTCAAAATTTCCTAGAAAATGTTTTTTTTTTCACAGCCAAAGAAATTTTGACATACAAAGAGTAACATTAATATGTAAATTAGCATACAGTAAAATTCATTTTGGTGCCTCAGAGGCAGTATTTTTATAAATACAGAAACATAATTATGCATCCTCTAGAGGACTAAAAATAATTATACAAATTTACAACAAAGCCTAAGGCTGTTTCCTTTTAACTGACTGTTTTTAATATCATTTAAATCTTGTTAGAACTTAATTACCAAATCTCTCTTGTAATAATTCAGGTGGAAGATTTAAAGTCTAAACTTGCCATTCAGAAAACAGAACCTCATCAGAGAAACAAAGACACAGAGGCTCTGATTGCCCACATAGGACAACAGAGCGAACTCTGTTGAGACGGAGCCATGTTGGGCTGAGACAAAGAGGCCCACTAAGAAGAAACATGAATATTAATAGACGAGCCATGTTCATTATTTCAATCTACAATTTCTTGGAAAAACAAGATGATATATTATGACCATCTTGGATTATAAACCAAATTAACCATTTCTACCTCTTCTTTAGTTTTCTATACCTTACTTGTCTTTTTCAAATTAAGGTAAATATCCTTTGTGGGCAGCATTTTTTCATAACAATTTAATTACCCTTTCCAAAGTCTATACAGAATACCTGTCTGTGCGTGTATGTGTGTGTGTATGATTCTTATCTAAACACTGGCTTATGTCTGTGTAGAAAAGAACAATGAGCAAAGTCATAAGCAAGGGTCCAATTTACACTCTGTTTTAAAGACAATTATTTATTAGCACTTAGAGAAAATGGGTTCCTTATTATGAAATCAAAGGCACAAGAAACTCAAACACTTGAAATTCAAACACATGTTCATTTATCACCAGTTAATAAATTTCCAGGACTTATAGCTCCCTGGAAAATTAATTAGTCAACTTATGCTATAAAGGATAATAATTTGTTTATGTGTGATATGGCTAACAGAGGTTGGTATCCATTATAGCATAAGCCGACCAATTAATTTTCCAAGGAGCTATAGCAGTTCCATATGTGAAATGTCCACAAAATGTCACAATTCATTTTAGCCACCATAAAATATCTGTCAATTCAATGAAAAAAACATTAATCAAAATGGTTCTTTGACAGCATCGAGACAAATCAGCCCGTTGATTGAATCTTTCTCTTTTTTTTTTTTTACCATTTATTTTTGTTTTGTATCGGTATATAAATGTATGTACATTTATGCCTATGATATATTAAATTTTTTCCCTGTTTGAATGGCTTTAATTCCATGGAAAATTTTATGTATAATGTAGTTGATACATATGGAGGTAAAAAGCTTTGCTCTTGCTTCTTGGGTTTCAGGACTCTTTTTAATACCACCTTTGAATGGATCTAGAAATATCACTTTGACAGAAAGAGTTGGAATGAAGGTGCCAATGGAATGGGCAAATTTTTCTGTTTTTTCTGTTTTGTTTTGTTTTAAGAGATGGGGTCTCATTGTTGCCCGGGCTGGAGTGCAGTGATGTGATCACAGCTCAGTGAAGCCTCAAACTCCTGGGCTCAAGCAATTCTACCATGGCCTCCCAAAGTGCTAGGATTACAGACGTGAGCCACCATGCCCGGACAGATTTTTCTATTCTAACTCTGGTTAGTGAAAGAAGATCTTTCACTGACATGTAATCCTTTGAAAAGTTATCCTCATTATTCCATTTATTCTTTTTAACATAAAATTATGTCATTATCTCAATTCATGTAATATTTAAGCCATTTATGACTTTGGGAAATCCCAGTCTTAAAGTGCTTAAATCTGCAAGTCACACTCTTGGCTGTCATTTGTAACTGGGCCACTGGGACCTGAAATAAGTAAATAGACCTGAATAGATTGCATATCTGAAAGGGGGTCTCTCCAGCAAGAAGGGGAAGCAAAAAGATGGGATCAGTTCCCACAGAATCTCTACGTGTTGCATAGAACTGTTAAGCTGTTAAGTTCAGAGTAACAATTGAAGAAATTCAAGCACATAGGTTTTCCCTAATCTCTTTTTGTTAGTGATGGCAGAGTATCATTCAAAATCGTAAGACTAAATGTATTGCCTTGGCTGCTGAAAACAGAAAAACCTAAAAACTCTTTCTGGAGAAATTATACGCAGGCCTTATAGCCTGTGACCATCTTTCCTTTTGGCCAGTATGAGAAATCATTTTTTGTATGTGCCCACTGTGCATGTCTATTGCATTTGCCAGCTAATGTTTAGTAACAAGGGCTGTTTGCTCATCTCAGAAATTTGAACTTTCTCCATTTGTGTTTACCTTCACATCCAAACTAGAACAACTCTGCTCTGAGTTAATTCCCCAATTTCATTATGGCCACATTGGGGAAGGGGATAGGAATCTGTGTCCAAACCACCAGACAGAAAACAATGGGAACAGGCAGCAATCCAAGAGCTTTGGCATGATTTGCAGGAGGAAACCAGCTCTGATTAATGCTATCAAAATGCTTGTCTTTCCTTTGATTGATATTCCAGACCCTTGTTACAATTACTGATGCTGGTGACAACTATTATGAGAATCTTTTTATGGTTTGCTGTTACAGAGGGAGGTTGCATGGACTTCACCAGAACATTTGCACACCTGCCTCAATTTAACCTAAAACCCATTATTTTGCAAACAAAACACAGAAACCCAACATAGCAATCATTATTTCCCGTATTCTTCTATTAAATCTCTCCTGTTCATAACAAGGGGTAGATCTGCTGCCGGCCCACCACTGGAATAGTGCATAAAAGGCAGTGTAGAGGACAGGATGCACCTTTTTTTTTTTTTTTTTTTTGAGACAGTGTCTCACTCTGTTGCCCGGGCTGTAGAGTGCCATGGCATCAGCTTAGCTCACAGCAACCTCAAACTCCTGGGCTCAAGTGATCCTCCTGCCTCAGCCTCCCGAGTAGCTGGGACTACAGGCATGCACTATCATGCCCGGCTAATTTTTTTTTAACATATATTTTTAGTTGTCCAATTAATTTCTTTCTATTTATAGTAGAGACGAGGTCTCGCTGTTGCTCAGGCTGGTCTTGAACTCCTGACCTTGAGCTATCCACCCACCTCGGCCTCCCAGAGTGCTAGGATTACAGGCGTGAACCACTGCGCCCGGCCAAGGATGCACCTTTAGAGGGTTCTTTGGGATACAGAATCTGGCAAACCAGAAACATCATTTGGAAAGGCATTGTTTGCCCTGTCACAGTCACATTACAGTGGGCTAAAAGCAGGCATAGTGTTCTGGGTTGCTGCTCTTCAGGAGCAAGGGATAAAAGAACCACAAGTGTCTGAAGATGACCTTGCCCAAAAGCACCTGCCCTAGACACCACAAACATGGCTATAAACACTCTGCACAGAGTACATGAGGTTTTTTTATAAGCTTAATAGGAAGCGTGAATAGGTTCTTACTTACTCTCAGATTATCCCATTATTCTGGTTAAAATAATTACCAGCCTAACCTCTGTGCACCATCTCATTTAAACTTGACCAAACTAAAGGCTTTTTCCTATTTTCCTGCCTTCGATACCTACCTGGAATTTTTGGTCTTTCCATCTCTCTAGGGTGATATCTGAAATTATAGGAACCAGAAAACCATAAAGAAAGAAAGTATGTTTTATAAATGCTCTTCCAGAGAAACTCAAGTCATTTTTCTTGTAATACATAGATTTAAGAAGGACATTTAAAGGAACTGGTTTTTTTTTTTTAAGGAAGACATTATTAAAAATAAATCTATATACATTTGAAAAGACTCATTTTCTCTAAAGGGTATTTTTGTTAAATAGCAGTTAATGTAAGTGCACAGGAGTAAGCTCCCTGCTTTATAGCCCTTCCAGGGCCTAGAATTGTTCTTAGCACACCGTAGACACACAGCAAATGCTTGCTGAATAAATAAATGAATGAATGAATAGAACCAACAGAAATAAGACTTTGTAGGGGAATGTTCTGTAAGGGTTGTTGCCAATTGGCTTGATCACTGTGGGCAGCCTAGTCTTGATGAAAATAGACAAGTGAGGTACATTGATTCTACATATCTATCTGTTCCAATATCAAGTACGGTTTTTTCCCCAAGATTTTTTTTAACATATAAAAAGTTGGAGGGATAGTTCCAGTTCAAAATATGGTGATCACATTTGCTTTCTGTGTGTGTGTGCATGAGTTAATCGTAATCTACAAACATCCTGACACTTCCCTCTAAATACTGCAGCAATCATCTCTTAAGCATAAGGATATTCTCCTATAAGATTTGATAGAGTTCTTTAACAGAAAATTTAAGAAAAAAAAATAAAGAATAGGATTGTTGGGGAATGACAGTTAAATAAGAACTAAGTCATTAAGCTTTGAGCCCCATGGTATAGAGCAAGTCTCGATGGCGGGATTCTGATTGTTGTTCCCAGTGGCCCCTCACCAAGGGCAAACGGAAACCCTCAGCATCTGTGAAATAACCTTGTCTGATTTGGTCCTGAGGCCTCTATCCCACCTGTCCTCCATGTTCCTACGAAGTGCTCTTGTGCATCTGTGACTGCTCTCAGCCCTCGATGCTTTCTTGTCCAATGGCCCTTGTTAGGATTTGAAGGAAATTCTCAGTCTCTGGCTGCAGCAGCTCCAAGTCCAGGTAAAGGATAGTCTATTTGTCAGCTGTATTTACAACCTAAGGTTTGCTCTAATGATCTGTGCTGGGCATTGCTGCCAGTTACTTCCTGGCCTAAGAAAGACTTCTTTTCCCATTGCTGTGGGCTTAGAGCTTCCCTCTCTCTCTAAGCATTCTCTCTGAACGTGTATGTTCTATATTTTGTGTGGAAGAGGAACTCCCTGAGTGAGATCTCAGCTGAACTGGATGCTCTGTGATGCTGAATAGGAATGTTATTCCCTTTCATATAATGAGCACCTCCATGCCCCGACTCCCTGTCCCCATCTCATCAGGGCAGCTGAGAGCTTTACAGTTTAACCACTGCTGTCCCTCTATCCTATGAGCTGCACCATATATATGTATGTTCTAACATGGCTGTCAGCACCACAAATGCTGTATATTTAATTTAGAGTACCGTGTCTAGACAGGAGCTGTTGCTTGCATTTTGGCTCAGATGTTGGATAATAAATACCGATTCATTGAAGACCTGTGTCCAAGATTTTTTTCTACTATGAATGGAATTGCATGTTTCATTTGCCATGGGATTATATACACATGTATGTTTTGTTTGCCATAAGATCCCTCCCTAACTTGTTCAGAAATTTATCTGGAAAGCAAACGTGGGAATAGTCGTAGCAGTGCTGAGGGAGTAGGACCCCACCTCATCCCACAAACATTCACTAAATGCCTAATGTGTGCCAGGTACTACCCTAGGCACTGAAGATACAAAGATGAGTGCTAGTCCATGAAAAATCCATAGTTAGTGGGAAAGACACTAATTTCTTATATTGGTTTACTCCAGGCCATTAAGCCATTTGTTCTATTTGAAGATGCAAGAAAGTAATATGGGAAACATTACTTATGATCTTACTCCCTGGTAGCCCTTGAGCTAAGTGCTTAGGTGCATTATCTTATTCAATCCTCAAAACAACTCTATTATGTAGTTCCTAATACTAAGTTAGATGTTCTAGTCACAATGGTTAGATAATTTGCCCAACTCGTCTTAGTAACATTCAAATTCACAGAGACCTCAGACACCAAATTCTAAACAACTACGTTGTACCATTTTCTACTTTCTTGCATGATGAAAAAGAGACAGCTCTGCCTGAAATAAACCCCATGAATTTGAGGTCATGAAGCCCATATTTATGCCAATTGACTCTTTCAGTTTGGAACTCTCTCCAAGGCAGTAAAATCTTCGTATTTCTCTTTCCACATCTGTCAAATGAAGGTCGGGCGGTTGGTTATTTGGCTAGATTACAGTGTGGGTTTGTATATGGATACATGTGATGAATCACAGTGATCCTGATTCTCTTTAAAGAAAAAAAATAAATGAACGACACCAGGACATTATTTACATGGAATTTTTAGATTTACACATCCCCTAAGAGGGTGGATTTGAAGCAGACAAGACGTGCCCTGGCTGGTTTTAGAGTAATGATTCCCTCCGCCCTGAATTTTTACTGCACACTCCTCTGACTTCCACATGCCTGCAGGCTGTCAGAGAGGGGAGCTTGTGGAATACTATACACTCACTGAAAAAAAGAGACCACCTGAGACAGCCAACTTGTGTGGGAAGTGAATGTTCACTGAAGAAACCTTGTATTTGGTTGTGTCAGCCTCTGATAATTATCTAAGACTCTAAGACTAAGCCAAGAATCAAAATAGCACAGCCTGTTGTAACTCATGGGACATAACTTACAATTGGCTGCCTAACATGCCATTTTCAGTGCTGAATGCTACCGGGACAACAGCAATCCCTAGTACAGCGCCTGTCACTTATCTAACGTGTAACAAATAGGAGAAGAGGGTGGGAAAGATGACTAGAAAGATCACTGACCTTGGGTCAGACAAATCTAGGTTCAAATCCTAACTCACTTCTTAGTAGTGTATGACCTTCAATAAGTTGCCTCATTTCCTGGAGCCCCAGCTGTCAGAGACTATGTTATTCTACTTCATCTACGTTCCCCCTGGTATCCAACATAATTCTGTCCCTCAGTAAATACACTTTGATAGAAAAAATAGATGCTTACTCCTGATTGATTGATTGCCAGTTCAGTCATCAATGACATTATGCCAATTAATGGCACCTGTAAGAATTGTGGAAGCCTCTTCATCCTTCCATATTTGCCCTGGTAATAATCTTGTTTATAGCATAAAAATCCCTTTTAAGAAGCCAAGATAGGTGCAAACATCAACCCTGTTTTGTACAATTTTTAAATGGACTCAGAGAAGTGATGTCACTTGGTCAAGTTGCTATAAAATGATTCACATTGGAACGAGTGAGTAATGAGTTTCTTATTCTGAATCAAAATCCTGGGCTCTTCCCTTAGGCTGTACCAAGGTATTTTTGCGGCAGATTATACTTTCACCTACCACTGGTGCAGTCACTTCAAAGCTTAGGAGGTCAGAGGTGGAAAGGACCTCAGGTGAGGAGACAGAGGTCTAGAGAGGCTGAGTGGCCTGGCTGAGGTCACGTGGTAGGTAAGGGAAAGAGTCACTGCCCAGCCAGGGGCCCTTCTGCAAACCCACAAGGTGAATATAGAGAAGGACACCTGCGCCCTTCCTGAGTGATAGAGTCCCACAGCCACAGTGGATGAAGCCTGAAAATGAAGGCAAATATGAAGAAATGGAGAAGAAGTAACTCTTGGCCATCCCAACCCTCTGTTGTCGGGTGAGCCTTTAAAATCCCGTGCTCACCAGCCCTCGACAGGATGAGGCAGAAGCAGAAGCCCAGGGCAGCTCTGCTTTGCTGGCCAACAGTTACCACGAAAACCACACGGAGAATAGGGTGGCTATTTCCTGAAGTTCATAAAAAGTTCCCCTCTTTCTTTTCCCAGCATTCCCTGAATATCCCTTCTTGTTATCAGCAAAAGTTTAGTGTGTGTTTGTCAACACATTAGGATGAAAAGTAATTCATCAGTGTTTGGCTAGTTGCTGATAAACATCCCTCCACTGTGATGACTGCAGCATTATTATAATTAGCTCTCACTAATCTCTTAGATTTACTCTACCCTCCACCACCGTACCCGTGGGGAGTGACCAGCCTCAGGCTGCTCTTCAATCATCCTGCCTTCCAGCTGCCCCAACATCTCCAGCCTCAGCTAGGCCAGCTATCTGGAGGTCTTGCCCCTGCTGCCCTGGCCCAACCCCAAATGCCTCACACCAGCCCTTGCCTGCTCCCTCGCTGCCATCCACCCTCCCAACATGCACTTTTACCTGGGTCCCCAGCAGACTATCCCTCACCATACAGGTGCTACCTAATAGAACCCAAACCCTCCTCTCCTCCCGAACCCTTCCACTGCACCCTTAGGAACTCTGCTACACCTTTTCCTGCTTCTAAATGTGTCTTTCCGGTTAGGAAAGCCGGCTGTGCTCTGAGGATACTACTTCTAGCAGCCCTCTCAACTGAAGAGTGGGTCTCTCCTATTCCCCAAGCACCTGAAGGTTGGCGGAGGGGTGTTCCCTTGTAACTTCTCAGATGTCTGTCCTTCCTCAAAACCTCCCAGCTCTTTTGAAGCAAATCACCACACTTTACAGCCTCATAAACCTCTCCTGCTGTCTCTGCCTGCCACCGGCTCCGTAGTGTCAGCATGTGGCTCACTGCTTCCCTTCACCACAGCCCCGGTCACCACCTTGGAGCCAACCCACATCCTGACACTCAGCTCCTCATCCTCCTTCTCTGCAATGGTCTTTTCCTCCCCCTCCCCTCCACACGCTCATACCCTCAACCTTGCCGTCGCCAGTAGTTGCAACCCTTGGCTCCCAGACACCACGTTCTCCTTATTTTCCAATCAGTAACATTCGCGGCTCCTCCTCACCTCCCTGACCTCTGAACGCCAGAGCGCCCCTCTCACGACTCGCAGCCTCTTCTCTCCTCTATGTGTGCTTTTCCCCTGGAGACCTCATACAGCCTCATGGCTTGAGACAACTTCCAAATTCTTATCTTCAGCAGGGATAGAACTGAGCTCTAGTCTCATATCTCCAACTGCTGTTCCACATCTCCGCTTTCAAGTCCAAGAGGAATCTCAACCCTGACATGACAGAAACTGAAACCTGATTTTCAGCCAAATGTTTGCAAGGACCTACCAAGCCCCCACAATCTGGCACATGTCTCCATGCGATCCTGAGCCTTCCTTTAAGCTCCACAGCGAGATACCCTTGCTCTCCACCGTCCCAACATGTTGGCTACCAAGGCAGTCACTCAGCCTACGGAATTCTCGCCATCCTCCGGCAGGTCACTCCAGGTAACCATGGGAGTGAGTTAAGTCATTGTTTTTGCTATTGCACATCAGGGATCATTAACATCTTGCCTTTTATCTGTAATGGGATCTTACCAGCTTACCAGCTTTGAAATAAGCAGAAAATATGAAGCCACCCCAGATACCCATCTTGATGATTTGTTGTCTGCAACCAGCTATAAAGGTTGCATCCTCTTCCAATCAGGGCTCAGTGCAGAAACAGAAACCCTGTTGGGCAGAGAATTTTTAAAAAGGAAAATGATAATTTGGCATTTCCACAAGGATTGAAGGACTGGAGGAAAGCACTTGAAGGTGCCCACAGAACAGTAAAGAACTAATATACAGGGAAACCATTCCCTTTAAGGCCACCATTAACCATTTATATTAAGAACTGTTGCCTGCAGACGAATTCAGATTTCAGGAAGTTCTGACCAAGAAACAATCGCCATCAGTGCTAACATCACACCAGCCTTTCAGGCCCAGAAAGCTGGAGCATGGACATTGAGAAATTGTTGCAGAATAAACATACACATTTCTGCCCTTGCTGGCAAAGGAGGGAGTCAGCCGAAAAGTGGTGAGCAGATGCCAGCAACACTGCCAATTCCAGATTTACCATGGGAACGCATAGTATTCATATGCTCAGGGGCAAAGACGTCTAGAAACTGGAGATCTTAGCTTTTAGTTTGTTAATTAGTTTTTCAATAGAGGAGGGTAATGTAGAGTGTGAGTAAGCCAGCCTATCATTTTTTAAAAGCAGTTAATGATTTTTTTTATTTCAGTGTTTCTCCTCCTCTCCCAAAGCAGCTTTACAATTTAATTATCTATTGTACACTTTCTTCTATTTCTTAATTTATGAAGCCCATTAATCCAAATTAATTCCTTCTTCTGCTTTCCAAAGCTTAATTTTTTCTAACTTATTTATTTGAATGCTTATTTATTTTTATTCTTCTTTTTAAATGTGGATATCCACAGCTATAAATTTTCTCTCAGTCCTGCATTGAAATCTAATATTATTTGATATATATGAAACCTGTCTTTATGTATTTGTTTTATTGTGGTAAGAACACTTAACATGAGCTATAGCCTCTTAACAAACTTTTAGTATGCAATAGAGCAATGTTAACTACAGGCACAATGTTGTACAGTGGATCTATTTTTTTGGGTTTTTTTTTTTTTTGAGACAGAGTCTCACTCTGTTGCCCGGGCTAGAGTGCCGTGGTATCAGCCTAGCTCACAGCAACCTCAAACTCCTGGGCTCCAGCAATCCTTCTGCCTCAGCCTCCCGAGTAGCTGGGACTACAGGCATGTGCCACCATGTCTGGCTAATTTTTTTTCTATATATTTTTAGTTGGCCAATTAATTTCTTTCTATTTTTAGTAGAGACAGGGTCTCACTCTTGCTCAGGCTGGTTTCAAACTCCTGACCTTGAGGGATCCTCCTGCCCCGACCTCAGAGTGCTAGGATTACAGGCGTGAGCCACCGCGCCCGGCCTGTACAGTGGATCTTTAGCACTTAATCATCTTGCATAACTGAAACTATACGCATTGAATAGTAACTCCCCATTTCCTTCTCCCCCCACCCCAACTCTTCTTAAACTTAACTAACTGCTTACCTCACCCCTATATCCAAGCAGCTGAATGTTGCTAGAGAAAAACCACAACCAAGTTATCAAGATACATTTCAAATTTATGACTAAAAATCTTCAGTGAGCACTCAACACTGACAACTAAACTTCCCTAGTAAATTCATTAACCTACTCCCAAGACGACTATTACACCCTTTCCTCTCAATCCTCAAATTTCCAACATTCCCTCCCACTCAACTCTCGGCCAAAGGCCTTGTCATATATTCATAGAGAAATATAGAAGTAATCATTTCAACTCCCGCCTTCACTCCACACGTGTATCCATGTCTGTAGTCACATGCCTTGGGAAACTTGTGCCCTGTATCCCACCTTGCTCTCCTTCTTATGAACTTAGCCCCTGAAACAATTTCACCTTTTCTGTATCATCTATTCCTTCCTAAACTAAATCTCTAAGCACCGACTTCTCCAGGAATCTTTTGCAAGTCTCTTCTCTGGCTGCACTTTCTCCCTGAGTGGTTTCGGAAGGCCCGTATCTTCACAGATCATCCGTATGTTGATTATACCCATATTTATTTTTTCCAGGCCAGACCTCCTACTTGAGGTTTAGAATTATATACATAACTTCATCTATATTACATCTCTGTTTGTAGGTTTAATATAGGTCTTAAACTAACATGGCTGAAACTGAGCTATTGATTTCCCCTATTAAAAAAATCATTTCTGGCCAGGCACAGTGGCTCACGCCTGTAACCCTAGCATTCTGGGAGGCCGAGGCAGGAGGATTGTTTGAGGCCAGGAGTTTGAGACCAGCCGGAGCAAGAGTGAGACCCCATCTCCATAAAAAATAGAAATATTAGCCACTAATATTAGCCATACTAGTGGTGCACACCTGTAGTCCCGGCTACTCAGGAGGCTGAGGCAGGAGGATCACTTGAGCCCACGAGTTTGAGTTTGCAGTGATCTATGATCATACCACTACACTCTAGTCTGGGCGACAGAGTGAGACTTTGTCTCAAAATAACAATAATAATAATTATTATTATTCTTAATAAATTTTCCCATCCTAGAAAAGTCAACCACCATCCACCTAATTGCTCAGGTCAAACCCAGAGGCATCACCTTGGATTCCTTTACTTCTCTCAATCCCACATTCAAGCCCACAGCAAGTCCAGTCAGCATGACCTTCAAAATTTATCCCGAATCCGGGCTCTTCTCATCATCCCCACTGCAACCACCCTGATCTACACCATCATCTTCTCTTCCTTGGACCACTATAAGGGCAACAAAGAAGAAAAATAAGTTAAATAGATAATATGTTACATAGTGATATGAGCTAAGGAGAAAAAATACAGCAAGAAAGTAGGATATGAAGTGTTGAAATTGGAGGAGTTGAAATTCAAGATAGGGCAGCCAGGAGAGGGCCCAGGCTCTGAGACGGGAGTGTGTCTGGGGCACTGAAGGAGCAACGAGAGACAAGAGTGGCTGGAGCAGCTGAAGAGTGAGAGAGACAGGAGGAGAGCTCAGAGTGGTCACGGGGTGTGGGCCGGGGCGGCCCAGTGGGCAGATCGGGCAGGACCGGGTGGGTCGTGGTAAGGACTTAGACTTCCATTTTAAGGGAGATGCGAAGCCACTGAAGAGTTTTGAACAGAGGAGTGACAGGATCTGACTTACCTTTGACAAGATCATTCTGCCGTGGTC
The DNA here is from genome assembly GCA_963574885.1 of Lepilemur ruficaudatus. NCBI lineage: Eukaryota > Metazoa > Chordata > Mammalia > Primates > Lepilemuridae > Lepilemur > Lepilemur ruficaudatus. The sequence continues at coordinate 14,661 of CAUYRT010092917.1, read as the reverse complement.
TTGAGAACAGATTACAGACAACAAGGGTGCAAGGAGGGAGGCCAGTTGGAAAAAATCTATTATAGTAAGTAATCCAGTAATTGGAGTGTTCTGTAATCTATTTTATGGTAATATAGGTCAGAAATGATGTGGCTTTGACCAAGATGGTGGTAGTGGGGTACAGTGTAGTGAAAAGTGCTGTATTCTGGAGAGAATATATATTAATGTATTAAGACATAATACGTGGATTAGATATGGATATATAGATAGATACAGATACAGACATATCTCCAGTTAGAGCTAGCAAGAATTGCTGAGAGACCAAAAGTGGGCGTGAGTCTAAGAGAAGAGGCAGCAATGTCTCCGAGGTTTCTGGTGCTCTTTTGTCTTCACTTTACTTATCACCAATTGATAATTAAAATCATCTGTGAAAATGAAGCCTTATGTTTCTTTGAGTCAGTTTCAAAACTATCACTGATTCCGTAGAAATGTGTTTCCTAGGAATGTCATCAGTCAATCCTCAAGTAGTAAGACCACCCTCTCTTAGGACATAGCCATTAAAATAGGCGATTCTGGAGCATTTTGTCGAGCGATGCCATGTCTCTCTACCATTTAAGTTGCTTTCATCAATCCCCATCTGTGTTCTTTTTAGCTCACTCAGAGATTTGTTAGGCTTCCATATGCTCAAAGACAGACCTCCCAACAAAATGCAAACCTTACTACCCAACAAACCCAGTAGCCAGAGTTAAAAAAGTGAGCAAACCCATACACCCAGCAAGAAGTTTTTACCATGGACACCCTGCAAGACAAGTAAAACCTCAGCCAGCCAGGAGTTATTCGTCATTGAGTGGAGAGGTAGACAGGTTAGTGAGCAAGGTGTTCCCCTCCACCCACCTTGAGATTCTAGTTTTAACTCTTTGTTTGCCTGGGTGCTGACCTACGTGAGTGTGATGCTGCTCTCTCAAGGCTCTGACCCCACGATACAAGGTTACGATTCATGGCCCTTGGAAGAGCTCTGACAGGTTCATTAAACCCTCTGCACTTCCTTTTCTGAATGTATGATAGCCCCCAATGCCTTGTTAATCTTGATAAAGAACTAGCCCCTACACCCCTAAAATCATTCTTAGGCAAAGAAACCCATCTGAGAAACCCAGAGACAAACCTAGAATTTTTGTGCACAAAACCACCATAGCTGCATTGAGATTAGTAACAGCATTTAATTCCATGAGGAAGTCAAAAGAATGTTCCGCTACAGGCTTTGCAGATTGCCTTTGCAGGGGCAGTTACACTTTTTGCTACTAACAATCCATTTTCATTTCAGGGCCCTTTGCTGATGTTGTCTGCCCACACTCAGCCAGCTACCCAGCTTCCTGCCTTGAGAATTCCAGAAAGATCTTCCCTGACCACCCTGGCTACAGCACTCCTTCTCCACACCCCACCCCATCCCCTGATTTTTTACCCCATAACATTTATCACCTTCTGAAATTATCTTGTGTGTGTATTTATTTACTTATTCATTGCCTTTCTCCCCTACTAAATTGTAAGTGACACAAAACTAACTACCTTCTCTGTTTTATTATCCACAGCACGCACAAAAATCCACACACAATATAATTTGATGAGTGGATGAATAAATGAATACATAATAGCTGAATTTATTAACTATTTTACAGTACTATCAATGCTTTTTATTTAATCTTCAACATAACCTAACAAGTAGGTACTACTATTATTCCAGTTTTACAGATGAGGAAGCTGAGCCCCAGAGAAGTTAAGTCACTTGCTCAAAGTCATCATTCTACAAAGACAAGGGATCAGAGTTCGAACCCAGACACCACACTCAATCTATAAGGTGGTCCCCTCAACAGATATTAATCCTATTTTCAGCCCAGGTCTGAACAATCTGAGAAATAAAACAAAAGAACAATAATGAACATCAAAATATTATCTTTATAACAAATGGAGGCCAAGTTGGAAGACATTGCATTAGGCCTTTCAGGAAAATCAAATTGTTAAAATCAAAGGCCAGGTCTGGCTGTCCTGTGCTCTCAGCCCTGGCAGCACTCTGAGTCCTGCCCAGAGGACATACATCCAGGAGGGTGCAGAGCAAAACTCGTGTCTTCAGAGGACAGGATAGCTCCCAAAAGGAAGAAAGGAGCCAAGCAAGCCCAGTTTATACAGTTCTCAGCTCTAAGCCCAAGTCAGGACAACTGTCTCTGCTTGGGTTGATACTACACAGCAAAGTGTCATGTGTGGTTTGTTGCTTCTGATGCTCTGACAAATAAAACCAAAGCAGAATTTGAATAAATGCCATTTCTACAGTCTTCGTAGCACTGATTCCAAACAAGACTGTAAAGGAACTATGGAGGGAAAAAATAAAATGTAAAATAAAGAAATGTTTTTAAAGCTGAGTGTGAGACCATCTGAGATCTCCAGCTCCAGCTGAGCACCCTCCTGGCAGCCCTTGGAGCAGAGACGGACTGTCCCTGTGGAATCCTGAACAAATTCCTGACCCACAGAAGCATGAACAATAAAATGGTTACTGCTTTGAGCCAGTGATTTTGGGGGTAGTTTGTTACACAGCAATAGGTAACTGATACAGGAGCAAATAGATGCAGCATTTCATACGTTTTATTTGATTATGAAACTTCTCTCCATGAGACTGTTCTATTTAACAGGCTCTGGGAAATGCTGGTCTAAGTAGTTAACATGGTGGACATGTTTAAATCACAGTGAGATAATTTTTGAAAAAGTGATAGCTATGGCCTCAAAACCTTCATAATTTTATCTTCGAAAGACCTAAGTCTTTCATTATCTGCCATTAGTTTCAAACATTTAATTTTTTTAAGTTATTCATTCATTCAACAGATACTTGTTGAGTGCTATAGCAGACTGGGTTTTCCAAGGGTAGCCACAATACCTCCCATCCCATGTGGTCTTTGCACAATGTAATCTCCTCCTATCAAGTGAAGGGGTCTATGTCCCTTTTCTGAGAATCTGAGTCAGTCCTTATGACTTGCAGACAACATGAGTACTGTAAAACTAATGCTATTAATATATGACTTCTGAACCTAGATCATTAAAGTGTCCAGCACTTCTGGCTTGCTATCTTGAGAGACTTGCTCTTGGAGCCCAGGTCCATGTTGTGAGGAAACCCAACTAGCCTACATGGAGAAATCATGTGTAGTTATCCTGGCTGACAGTCCAACCGAGGTTCTGGCCAATGGCCAGCACCAATTGCATCAAGCAACAAACATGGAGATGGACTCAGGAGTGGGTACCTCTGGGTGAGTCCAGCAACTGGTCAATGTGTAGTTATTTCTACTGACAGTCCAGTCAACGCCCCCAGCCAACAGCCAGCATCACCCACCAGTCATGTGAGTGAAGACAGTCAGATGATTGCAGTCCCTGGCCATTGGGTCATGCCTTGCTGCTTCTCAGATATCATGGAGGAGCCAGATACCATGGAACAGAACCAAGCCATTCCTGCTGTGTCAAATTTCTGATCCAGAGAATCCATAAATAAAATGACTATTTTACACTACTAAATTTTGGAGTGGTTTGTTAATGCACCAATAGTAACTGCAGCTGGTAGGCACTTATCCACTGTGTGTAAGGTACTGGGATCAGTGAGGTGGAGAGTAGAGAGATATTTAAGACCTCAGAAACATTGTTTTAGGCTGGGCACAGTGGCTCATGCCTGTAATTCTAGCACTTCAGGAGGTCGAAGGTGGAGGATCACTTGTGGCCAGGAATTCAAGACCAGCCTGAGCAAGAGCAAGACCCCGTCTACACACACACAAAAAAAAAAATAGAACAATTAGCCGGGCATGGTGGTGCACGCCTATAGTCCCAGCTACTCGGGAGGCTGAGGCAGTAGAATGTCTTGAGCCCAGGAGTTTGAGGTTGCAGTGAGTTATGATGATGTCACAGAACTCTAGCCTGGGTACAGAGAGAGACTCTGTCTCTAAAAAAGAAAAGAAAAGGAAAAGAAAATTACTGTTTTGACTTTATCCTTTCACCTATCCAACTTCCAGTCATCCATCTTATGTCAACTTAAACATTCCTTCTTCCAGAAAGTTCACCTCATATACCATCTACTTGCAGACTTCATTAAGCAGCTCTACTGTGGTTTACCGCACTTGGGCCTACAACAACATAGTTCCTACAAGTTTTTCCTTTAACCAACTGTACTTGTGGTTTTTTTCTGATCCACAAGTAGACTACAAGCTCCTGGAGCATGGACACTGTACCTTGCTTCCTATTGTAATTCTCAGCAGCTAGCTCACATCTGATACAGTTATTGAAAATACCCCGTATTTATTGAAAAAAATCAAAGCACTGCACAATAGGTAAATAAATTAGTCTGCTTTGTTCCTCTTCAAACGTCTTCCTGTAGATATGGAGATGAATATTATTTTCTCTCAAAAACGAGAGTATGTATTTTAAACGCTACAGCCTACACTTTGGAGCCAGCCCTGTCTCTCACTCCACCTCATGCAGACTGTAGCAAACTCTGCAGCACATAAACGTTGGGCCCTTCTCTGAATATCCAGTGCCTTGGCCTGTGCCTTCTCTTCCACTGCCAGGCATTTTTCTCCTCTTCCCCTCTATATGAAAAACTCATATTCTCTTTTCAAGATGCAACTCATATTACCTCATTCATGAAAATGTCTACAAACGTTAAGGACAGGGTTCTTTTTGTTTTCCTGCCCAAGTACTAACCAGGCCTGATCCTGCTTAGCTTTTGAGATCAGATGAGATAGGGCACATTCTCTCCCTAATGCTCCCGAAAAGCATTTTGTATTTTCCTCTGTTACTGTGACATGTGCACTTTAATTATTTGTGTAGACTTGATTATTACATTCAGTTTCGCACTCTGTCTATTCCATACTCCTAGCAGCCCCACCTGCAACCCCCAGTGGCTGAAGCACTTCAGATGCACTCTGTTTCTAGGCTACACTATTGTGCTCCTATAGGTCAAGTCATTTTAGAGAAATACTTTTAATATTGATCTTTTTTCGGCCCCTTGGGCATATGTCTGAGGGAGATGGCAAGAAGGAAAAGCTGAGTGATAGACTCAAATTCCCCCCTTTGAGAAAAGCTCCGTGGCATTGGTCTGAGCCATGATTTTTTGGATATGACCCCAAAAGCACAGGTAAGAAAAGCGAAAGTAGACAAATGGGATTACATCAAACTAAAATACTCCTGCACAGCCAAGAAAACGATCAATAGAGTGAAGAGACAAAGCACGGAATGGGAGAAAATATTTGCAAGCCATATATCCGCTAAGGGCTTATATCTAAAATATATAAGGAGCTCAAACAACTCAGTAGCAAGAAAACAACCCAATTAAAAAATGGGCAAAGGACCTGAATAGACAATCCTCAAAAGAAGACAGATAAATGGCCAACAGGTACATGAAAAAAATGCTTAACATCACTAATCATCAGAGAAATGCAAATTAAAACCACAACGAAATATCACCTCATACTTGTTAGAACACTTATTATCAAAAAGATGAAAGATAACAAATGTTAGCAAGGATGTGGTGAAAAGGGAGCTCTTGTGCACTGTTGGTGGGGATGTAAATGAGTACAGCCATTATAGCATACATCATGGAGGTTCCGCAAAAAATTAAAAATAGAACTACCGTGTAATCCAGCAATCATACTATTGGGAATATATCCAAAGGATGTGAAATTGGTATCTCCAAGAGATATTTGTACTCTTATATTCATTGCAGCATTATTCACAATATTCAAAATATGAAATCAATCTAAGTGTCCATCTATGGATTAACGGATAAAGAAAATGTGGTATATATGCACAATGGAATACTATTCAGCCCCCAAAAAGCAAGAAATCCCGACATTTGCCACAACATGGGTGAACTTGGAGGGCATAATGTTAAGTAAAATAAGCCAGAAACAGAAAGCCAAATGCCACACGATCTCACTTATATGTGAAATCTAAAAAAGTTGAACTCATAGAAGTAAAGAGTGGATGGTGGTTACCAGAGGCTTGGGTGGGAGACGGTTGGGGAGATGTTGGTCAAAGGCTAAAAAATTTCAGTTATATAGGAAAAATATGTTCAAGAGATCTATCGTACAACATGTTGGCTATAGTTAATAACAACGTACTGTATTCTTGAAAATTGCTAAGAGAGTGGATTTTAAGTGTTCTCACCACAAAAAAATGGTAAGTATATGAGGTAATGCATGTGTTAATTTGCTCAATTTAGCCATTCTATAATCTATACATATTTCAAGATATCATGCTGTACACAATAAATCTATGTAACTTTTACTTGTCAATTAAAAATTTTTTTTAATTCTCCGCCCCTGCCCCTCTTTTTGGGGGGGGGGACAGAGGATTTTTTTATCACCTTATTAAGTGATTACCTTACCCCCAAGCAATTCCCACCCACCGTGCTAGCAGGGTTCCTCCACGCTAAGATCTACACAACTTAAGTCTGTAGCTGAGATCTTCAGCACACACGCTGGTACTTCTGTCCCCCTGCAAGTCTCTGTGCTCCTTGAGGGCCAAAACCTGGTCTTCAGTGTCCACATTCCTGTCTGAGCACTGCCATTGCACCTGGCTGGTATTGGGAGCTCAGTGACAGAATTAAGGATGGATGATTTACAATACCTTTCAAAAGGTTTTTAGCTATTATTGTTATACAATCAAATGGTGTTAAGTCATAATTTGTAAATAAGTATAATGTCTAGAGTGATTGATACATGATCTTGGGATTGCTTAAAAATATCGCATACCATATATATTTCCTTTAACGGGAATGGATTTAGATTATAAACATACGCTTGTTATCCCCATTGTTGTGATATATGCATAATTGCTCTCCTCCAAGAATACTTAATCACGGTGGGTGCAGCTTTAAATAATATTACTTAGTATATTAGGAATCCCACATCCATCAAAATAACATGGCACTGCCTTATTTATGAGGTACTAGTCTACTGCTTTAGAAATGATATCAGGTATCAACAAAAAGGGTACATTTGACTTTTCATAGAGCCCTCCCCAAAACAGAAGACTGACCATGCCTCAGTGTACTTTGTGTTTGGTACTGAATTGATAACATTTCATAGGCAGCACGTACACTGTGAATTGAAGTTAACAGATTAGACACAGCGCTACAGCTTGAGTAACACAGTGTTCACTTCCCTTTATCTCATCAGAGTTAGATGGAATCCTTTTACTCACCTTAGTTAAGTTCACTGGAATGTAATAAGTAAATCCTTTTTTCTAGGGCATGATACAATGTGGACAGTATCCTAAATATATTATATAAAACAAGACTCTCGTGTTTTCTACCCTCACTTGGATGTGATGTAGGCAATATAGAAAAATTTGTGCTTGGGTGTGGTACAGTTTATATGATTAAATGCTTTATTCATACTCATGTGTCAATCTATTAGCATGCTGTTAATTCAAATGTTCCTATGATGTATTTTATCCCCATTAGCACATTCATCACAGGTGGATGTGAAACTTAGACAAAGGTGTATGTTCTCATTAATGATGAGCAGCCTATTCATCTTACTGGAATGTAATTAATGTTAGTTACAATCCTTAATTTTTCACTGTTTGTCATGATGCATATTTAGCATTTCTCTTGCCCTTTAGCAACCAGCTCCTTCTTATCACACAGCTAATTCAAAAAGACATACAGTTAACTAAATCTGGTGTTTCTCTGTAAAGTATTTTACCCATGTAGGTTTCTCAATGTTTGTGGCAGTTCCCATACTGTGGGACTTCGTGTTGGATATAAAACTGCAAAAACAACATTAAGGGGACAGTTTGGTGCACCTTTCTTTTAATGTATGAGATTAATGTAATTCACTTGTTAAATTAAATAAAAAGACTTTTAAAAAGATATTTTTATATCCTGCACTGCCGCATCAACTGAACAGAATTTTTTTTTAGGTTATAGCAAAGAAAGCATTTTTAAAATCACATGTATTGCTATGTATTATACAGGTGCATAAATACATACATATATCTAGTGTTCTACTAGCCCCTGTAAAAAGTGCTTTATATATGATACCTCATTTAATCTTCATAACAATTTCTATGAGGTAAGTCCTATTATTATCCCCATTTTACAGGAGCAGAAATGGAAAGACAGAGGTTAAGTAATTTGTCCAAAACCGCACAACTAGTGAGTAATGGAGCGGGGCTCTGGGCCCAGGCAGCCTGACTCCAGACCTTGTGCACTTAATCCTCCTCTGCTGCCTCTCATATTCATAATTCCTAATGAACTTCGTCACTTAATGATAGTACATTAAATATGCATGAAGTCTAAGCTAAGGTTCTGAATTTACTCGTATTCAAAGATTTTTTTTATCATTTTGCTTTAATTTGACTCTAATGCCATGGATGTGTTGAGTAAAGCATCAATATACTATTTGCAAAACAGTAAACTTTAAGCTCTTTGAGGTTGGGAACATATTTTAAGTAACTTTATCCTCTCTGCATCTATACAAATATCTTGACACAATGGGCTTAATAACTATTTTAACAAATAAATGAATTTTTTAAATTTAAGGTTGAAGGAAGAATGAGAGATGAATTTGGATCTCATAGAGATTACATTTGTGAGACAATACCAACCACGTGTAGTATTTTCATTTGAAAATTGAAGGTTTTCAAATGAAATTTAAACATTTTAGTGTGTCTCTTCCACTCCGAATGCCCAAGTTTAAAATTCAGTATTGAATTGATGTTGAAATGGGTATGCTATTTCTTAATGATATTTCTTAATCCACAACTTGAGTTTTCAAAAGGTATAACTCTCTTTACTTACTTTTCTGCAAATGAACTGAATTTTTGTCTCAACAAAAACTCAAACCTTCATTCTGTCCTCTAAAAGAAAACGTTTTCTAATTCATAGAAACATAGTCCAATCAGGGTTTGCCGAATTGATTCGTGGTAAGTTTGGTCAGTGTAGGGTCTCCCCTTCTCCCAGAAGAGACATATCATCTATGCTCCCAGAAGTGCACACAGCACCCTGGCACCTGGGGGAGGCCTCTGGTCCTCAGCCTCTGTCTGTCCACCTGGCATCTTCAGAAATGGAAGTACCCTGCCTGGTTCCCAGTCATCCTGGTCTCTATGAGTGGTGGTATTCCCACCTGGCCCCCAGCCACACAGCTCACTCTGTACCTGCGGCTGCCTCCCTCACACCAGCCATAGGGCACCCCAGGTCCGCCAGCTCTTAACGCATGTCTGTGCTGCTGTGGGCCGTGTAGGAGAGGATTCATGCTCTTGGATCCTCTCAGGGCCTGAAAATGCTCAGGGAGGTGGCCTCAGGCCCAGCTGCCTACACGCTCCACAGGAGTAAGAGGCCACTGTGGTTACACCAATAGCTCTGAGCTACCTCTGGGCAGGAAGGTACAGAACTCCTAACCTACCTGAGGGTCTTTCTTTTTCTCTCTCTCTCACACACACACGCACGGTCAACAGAAGGTGCAGTGCAAAAACTCCTTTGGAAGAGATGGTTGCTAACTTCTGAGTATTTTGGTCTTTAACTTTTTTCTCTCAGCCTACGGATCAGGAAATCTTTCCTTGGGGGACGTTGGGAGGGCGGTGAAGGGGGATGGTAGATGGTGGCTGACAGGCTGCTTCCACCAAATTGTGTATTCTTTTTTTCCTATGTATTTTTAGTTGGCCAATTAATTTCTTTCTATTTTTAGTAGAGACGGGGTCTCGCTCTTGCTCAGGCTGGTTTTGAACTCCTGACCTTGAAGGATCCTCCTGCCCCGACTTCCCAGAGTGCTAGGATTACAGGCATGAGCCACCACTCCTGCCTCGACCTCCCAGAGTGCTAGGATTACAGGCGTGAGACACCGCGCCCGGCCCAAATTGTGTATTCTTCCAAACGTTTCCTGTCTCATCCATGAATGCCAGCTTAGATCTTCACGGCTGACACTTTAACCCACCACATTATCACCTCTTAGGGCCAAAAAACACATCACACCTAGTGGCCGAAATGGGTTTGAGGAAACTCCTGACGGCTACCGTTGCAGCGTATCAGCATTCTTCCCTTTCTTTAAAATAGCTTTCTACCTTTTCTTTGTATTCAATTTATTTTCCAAACAGTTTCCCAATGCTGATTTTTATTCAAATATACAGAAATATTAACAGTACAAACTACTCCCCTTTGCCAGGCCAAGGTGACAGAAAACCCTTCAGAAAGTACATAAAGAAAGTGGCCCCCTGGCGTAATGGTCAGCACTCTGGACTCCGAATCTAGAAAGTGCATCAAGAAACTGCATTGATCTACTGTATTTTTCCTTAGTTTTAATGCAGATTTAGGTGTGACCACTGCCATACTGTACACATTTTAAATAAAAGGAGATATTTTAGTAAATATCTTTATGATAAAATATAAATTATTTCAAACCAAACACACATTTAACTGTTCTGTATGTCTCCACATACCTAGCACCCCCGAACACAGCAAATTTGAGAACACTAAGAACACTGTCACACGTGAATAAAGATCGAGCTCGTTTGTCTTAACACAATTGATACCAGCCCGCAAAGCCACACAACCCCACAAAAAATATCATTGCAGGTGACCATGAGCTCATGAGATGAATCAAAGACCAGCAGAGAAAGCCACTAGCTGTCGGTTTTACACTGTCCACTTTGTTTTATGTAGATTTTGCTTTTCCTTCTCCACTGACATTCAAAGTAAACTTCTCATGTGCTGCAAAATTATTCACAGCCCATCAATAAAAGCAATAGGAGTCTTAGTGTTTTTGTTTTGGAGACATTGCATAAGCCATCCTGTTTATACTCCACGGGACTAAAAAGTAGAAAATATTTTTATCTCTATTTTAAATAGAGAAAAAGGGGAGGCACCTAGTGGTTGACTCACCTTTCTGACCTGAGGTCAGGAGGCCATCAGGATAAAACACGGATCGCTACTACCAGAGTGTGCCTTTGAGGCACGCAGTGCAAGGTGTACGCCAGCCTGTTTCTGCCAAAGCGAGTACCAGCTCCAACATGCGACACTATCCATTCCTGTTTAATTCAACCCCAGCTGAAGGTTAACTAGAGCGATGGCAGCAGTATGAGATCGTGAAAGCTACAGACCAGAACCTGTGGATCTCAGCTCTCTGAAAGGAAGTGGTGGACCTTCCCCTGGTTTCCCGCCATTCCCGGGGCCAGTCGGCCGCAGCCGCGGTGGTCCGCTGATGTCGCTGCCAGACAGATTTAGGTGAATCAATCTCTCTGCATGGAGCTTTAAACCGGTGTGCGTGTGCTACACACCAAACCTTTTCTTCCCCTGTCCCAGAAGAGGCTTCCCGGTTGGAACGAGGCTCTAAGCTTTGTACAATCAAAAGCCTTTGATTAAATCGGACCCAGTCCTTCTACTTGCCATGGCATTGTGTGACCCAGGAAAGCAGCAGGGCTACAATCTGTCACTAGGTGGGCTGACCAAAGCAGGGCTAAACACACAGTTGATTTCAAGCTACGTTACATCTCCAAGTTGCAAAGCTAGCGATAAAGCAAGCCAGAAAAGCATACCCGTAGGTGAATATTTCTCACAGACAGAGGCCACTCTGCCTCTGAGAGGGCTGTTGTCCTTCCCACTGGGAGTTTTTAAGCCACTTAGGGACAGCAACCATTTGAACAGAAAATTGTTCCTGTTTCTAAATGACTTTTTAGAAAGAAAAGAAAGAGAGAAAGAAAGGAAGAAAGGAAGGAAGGAAGAAAAGAAGGAAAGAAAAGATGAAAGAAAGAAAAAAAATGTTTCAGGAAAGATATTGCATTTCTGACATCTAACCAATAATAACACACACATGGTCACACAAAAAGAGGCCAGTTTATAAGAATTAACTCAAAGAGGTATTTGTTTACTCTGCTCCTGGCCGGCCGTTCGCTGCACCCTCAGTTCGTTTTCATCCCACAGTGGCGTGCATCCTCTCTTGCAGCCTCTTAGCCCTGTGGACAGAACTCAGGAGAGCTCCAGCCTACGCCTTTTCCAGAATCCTACCCAACCCACCTCCTCGGAACCAGAATGAGACATGGGTGCTCAGGGTCATCATTTGGGACTACTTTAAATCATTGTCTCTTAAAGAATCATTCAGAGTTCATTTAGTGAAAAAAAATACGATCACTGTACAAGGGAAAAGCCTAAGAGGACATAGTGACAGCCTCCTACACGACAGTGAAGCTCGTAGGGTGGCACGTTGGTCACCATGTGTGGTTACTCAAGCATATTCCTTGCACCAGAGTTCTTCAAACATTTCCCCCACCCTAAAAGGTCTATCAACATATTCCTTCCAACTCATGCATTATTCTATTGAAATGTATCCTAAATACAATTTTCTCCATCCCTTACATTTCTGTTGTGTTTACAAAGTCCTTAGTAGCAGATGCCTCCAGTACCACCTGCCTGGCTCAGCCCTAATTCCAGCTCTCATATTCCATCCTGCCTTATCTCCCAGGGTAGCTGAGATCTGATTCCCGGGTGGATTCCACGGAGAAAGACTGAGGGATCCAAGCAGTAGCAATTGAGGAACAGGTGAGGAGGGGGAACTGGGGTCAGAAGCAAGGGGGATTAACAGGGTGAGGTGCCATCTGCCTCTGCACCTCTCTTAAGGATGGGATACACCTAGAGGACTCTATGGTGGGCTTGCAACCTAAGGCTCTGTGAACCACCTCTGCCACACAGAGGGACCCACTCCCCAGCTCCCAAGATCTGGGCCCACCCACTCACACACCCATATAGGAGTCTGGTCTCTGCAACAAATGAAAGGACCTACCTTCTCTTGAGTCCAAGTTTCATCATTTCTTCAACCCACTGTTATTAGAGTTGCATTTTTTAAAAAAAGTTGACATTTGGATATCAAGAGCTATAAAGTCAGGAAGGATAATAGGGCATCATTATTGACACAGGGTGTGTCTGAGGGCACATTTGCGGTGAAAATGAATTTCTAAAACATTCCCGCATAGACAGCTGCTAGGTGTCACCAACCACTGGCTAATTCATTAATATTATTCAGTGGAAAACACTTCTTCCGTTCCATTTGTTAATAAATTTATTTTCATTTTCACGAAAATCGGCCCTTCAAGTTCATTTAAGAGGAATATTTTGTAACTTTCTAGTGTGGGAAGAATTTTTATCTAAGTATTCGCAACAACTACATGGAGAACTTAAACCTTTCGTCTTTAAAGTTATATTCCTTGTGGCTCTTGAATGCTTTGTAGTTGTAAAAGGTTGTGCATCTATGAAACATGACACAGAGAAATGAAATGGAAATTAATTTCAATAACATTGGCTCTGTTAGTATTATTTATTGTAAATCAATTAAATAGTAGGAATTTATTTTTAGATATAAAAATGTACAAGGTTATCATCTGCCTCCTAAGGAAAGAAATAAATGTCTGAAATAATAATATCAGTAGGAGAAAGTGTGTGGCAAAATCTTTAATTTTATGCAACTGTTGTTGAGTTTTTTAGTAAAAATTTAAAAATATCAAAAAAGGCACATTCTATAGTGTGAAATGCTTCTAAGAGAAGTATTTGAAGAAATGTTTTATGACATCTTACTGCTCCCATAACACTGCATTTGGGAACCATGAGTACAGTGGAATCATGTCATTTCTACTTTGTACTCTTCATTCATTTTAAAACCCAGCAGAAGGAGTGACATTTATGTATGCCTAAGGCCTGGCATGGTTAGGTCTTTGTCTTATTTTTTTTTAAAGGACGAAGCAGTATTTTCCCCTATTTATTTCTAATGTATTTTTGATGTATAGTAGCAAATCATCTCATTATTACATTTGTACTCATTTTGTATGCACTCAAAGTGTATCAGAAAAGGAAAAGAAATAGTACCTGATGATCAGCACAAGTCACTGCACACTGTCCGCCAGCAGAGGTGGTGTAGGGGCATGCAGCAAGCTGGAACCCAGGTTAAAACCAAGCCATGATCAAGCCTGAACAGGAAATCACTTCCAGAATGCCTTGGCATTCGTCAGCCTGGCTTCTAGAAATCCTTGTACATAATAATGAGAAAATGTTAATAGTGATTATTTTCAGTAGCATAGTACAGCCAAGCCCTCAAAAAGGGGAAGTTTTCATTGGTAAGGCATTTCATTTAAACATTGAAATCTGGTGTAATGTGAAGTATGAAATAAGTTTTGAAAGGAAGCTGATGATTAAGAAGAAATGCAGTGGGCATTTAATAAGTGGAGGAACCGCAAGATAATTAACTGGCATGCATAAAGATTCATGCTTTATACCAAAATTTTAATTTTGCACATAAATGTGCCTGATGTAGGCAGCATTTAATCACCTAGCTGACAGGAGTAACTACTTTCATTTAACCTTGACTGAAGATCATGAATTCTAACAGGTTTAATTGGATACATCATTTAACAGAATGAACAGAGCAAATTTTTCTCAATTCATAGGTTCTGATTGACATGCACCAGCAATAAGGCGTTGCACAATTACAGCTGCTCTGCATTCCTGCCCTGGGCAGCAATTGCCATAGTGATGTGACACCACTGGATCACTGTGGCACGGGAACTATACTGAATCTCCCCTTGTTTTGAAAGGGCAATGCAGAAAGAAAGAAAGAAAGAAAGAAAGAAAGAAAGAAAGAAAGAAAGAAAGAAAGAAAGAAAGAAAGAAAGGAG
>CAUYRT010092916.1:0-18634 GCA_963574885.1 Lepilemur ruficaudatus | reverse complement strand
TCTACTAAAAATAGAAAGAAATTAATTGGACAACTAAAAATATATAGAAAATATTAGCCGGGCATGGTGGCACATGCCTGTAGTCCCAGCTACTCGGGAGGCTGAGGCAGAAGGATTGCTTGAGCCCAGGAGTTTGAGGTTGCTATGAGCTAGGCTGACGCCACGGCACTCACTCTAGCCCGGGCAACAGAGTGAGACTCTGTCTCAAAAAAAAAAAAAAAAAAAAAACTCCTGGGCTCAGGTGATCCTCCTGCCTAAGCCTCCTGAGTAGCTGGGACTACAGGCATGTGCCACCATGCCCGGCTAATTTTTTCTACATATTTTTAGTTGGCCAATTAATTTCTTTCTATTTTCAGTAGAGACGGGGTCTCCCTCTTGCTCAGGCAGGTTTCGAACTCCTGACCTTGAGAGATCCACCAACCTCGGCCTCCCAGAGTCCTAAAATTACAGGCGTGAGCCACCTCACCCGGCCCGTTCTTTATATTGTTGTAAAAGACTCTGAAACTTTTGAAGATTCCATCTCACAGATAGAGTAGATTCAATGAACCACAGATCAAAAATATTCGGGAAAAAATGTATGGTTGTGTCAGTACTGAATAGGTAGACATTTTTCTTTTCATTGTTCCCTAAACAATACAGTATAACAACTACTTACATAGCATTTACATTGTATTAGGTATTATAAGTAATCTAGAGTTGATTTAAAATATATGGGAGGATGTGCATAGATTATATGCAAATACAATGCCTTTTTATATAAGGGACTTGAGCATCTGTGGATTTTTGTATATGAGGGGCGTCCTAGAACCAAATCGTCCATAGTCACTGGGGAACAACTATACAGAGAATTCTACCCGATGGATATTTGGTGAATAACCCAACAAATATTTTTAATATATATTTTTTAAATGACCCGAGACATTTGATAGCAAGTCTAGTGTTCTTTCTACATTGGCAAAACAGTCTTCTCTGCTTCTTATATTGAAATAACTGATCTATTTTGCAGAATTACATTTTAGAACATTTTTATTACACAAGTAATACGTATTTAGTAGGAAGTTACAATGTATAGGTCCACAAAAAGAAAAAATTTCCATAACCCCAGGAAAGCCACTGTGAACATTTTGGTGTATATCTTCCCAGTTTCCCTCTTCTGTTATGTTTTATGCAAACACTTATAGTTTTTCCAAAAATGTGATTTAATATATTCTTTCCATTTTTATTTTATTTTATGTACACACGTGTTTGTATTTAATAGCTTTCCTTTTAAATTATCCTAAACCACAGAAAGACAATCTTACCTAGATGCCTGCAAAATGCACAGGTATCAACTAGCTTGAAGAAGAGCAACCACAGTCACTGAACCAGCGGAGTTCAGCATTGGATCTTGATCTCCTATGCTCCAGTCTGGGGGTTGTTTACATAAGGAGCTTTTGCCCTGGCTCTCTGTTCCTCCCATGGGGAGGAGACAGAGAGCCAGGGCAAGCCCCAGGCTTCTCCACATTTCTGGGGTTATCCTGTAAAAGAGAAAACCTGTCAGTCTTCTTCATAGATAGCTTCACAGCCATAACTATGAATTTCTATAAATTCAGCAGGTATAATTCTACTTCCTGTATAAATACCTAGCCCATGGATTCGGTCTCCATGCTGTTGGGCTCATTACCATGGGCCTCCCTGTGCTAAATCTTCCCATAAAGGGGAAGGTATTAGCCAGAGGTAGAGGAGTTGTCAAAGCATCTTTTAACTATCTGGCTTAGCAAGATATTCAGTAAGCATGCTGTGGAGATTTGATTATCCAGGCAGCCAAGCACTTCTCTAGGAAAAAATACCTGTTTAGAAAAATGTTCAGACTGTAGCTCACATAACCAAGTTACATTCTGCAAACACAACCTGACTTTTATTTGAGACACACCAAATTCTAACTGCTCTTTCTGTCCTCTACTAATCTTAGGAAGAAAAGGCTAAGTAGGGGATTCTGTACAGAAATGAAAAGAGCATGCATAGAAAGAGAACCCAGGAAGAAAGAAGGTGGCAGTGAGGAGAGTATAGCAGTATGAATGCCGCTCGGGTTGGGGCCTTAGCTCTTCAGGTTCAAACCTTCTATATTTATAAATTTCTTGGATATGGCTCCCTTTTGTTTCTCTTATGCATTAGAATTTAGCTCTACGTTAATATTAAAGGATTTGAATCTCTTCAGATATAAAATGGCCTGCTATGATGTTACTACCACACCCAAGATAAATATGACCAAAGGGAAAAAAATCTGACCAAGGAGAAATATCACAAATCACTGCCCCCTGTACCATTTAAGACTCACTGAAATCTACATTCAACTAGTCTACTTATTGGCTACCAGTACTTTCAGGAATTTCCTGTGACTAGATAGCACATTGTTGAGTAAAAAGATGCTTCCTCTGAGCAGGGAAGTTAAATGTTAAATACCTGACCAGAAATATTCCCAAAACTAAGACTAACTCTCTCAGCAAAGAAAAATCCACATAGGTAATTCAGGCTCATTTTGATGTAAGAGTCTGTGGAGAGAGATCAGAACAAAATTCCAAAGCTAGGAAGTCATTGCATTTTCAGGCACTGATTTGAGGCTAAAAAAAAGGCAAAAGACTTTTTTGGGGGTCGGGGGAATGCGGTGGGGGTTTGGGTAAGTCACTAGAGTGAGGCCAGAATTAAGAGGGGAATAGAAAAGCTAAAAAATCAGATTGATCTAGGCTCTAATGCACTGGTAGATGTAGATAGAATTTTTTAAAACCTGATTACCTTTCGCATTATATAACCTTTCAAAATTTTTATCATATAGGATATCTTGATAAGAGCCGAACTAAAGAAAGAGACAATAATCGAAGAGTGAAAGAATACGAGAGAAACAGAGGCTAAATTCAATCAAATGACTTATTAAGACCAACCCAACTACTTATTTTAATATTTTTACAATTCTAATATTTAAAAAAGAAGGGAACATGTTTGGACTAAATCTAAAAACTTTCTTTAAGACGGCATGTACAATGATAATACAATTATCCTTATTACAACTACCATTTATTGAACATTTATAGAACAATATGCAGATGTTATTAAGTACTTTTAGCTACTATTTCAATTAACCCTTAAAATAACTAGGTGACCATTATCCCCTTTTGCATTTGAGAATACTATGGTTATGAGCTTAGGTATTATGTCTGCAATCACACAGAGAGTAATTCAGTCACAAAAGAGACTAAAATTCAAACCAGTTCTGTCAAATACAAAATATGACCTCTTAGTTATTATAATACATTGATAGTTTTTAGATAGGTCACCTTGTAATGACAGCCAGTTTTTTTGTTTATGTCCTAGGATAACCAAGAGAATATCAAAATAATTCAAGTTGTTTTATTTCTTAGTGGAATGGTTAGATTTTCCCTGTTTTCTAGAGCACAGATTTAGTAGTTATAAAACCTTCACATAAATTCAGCACTTGATACCCTCACTTTGCCATAGAGCGCACAGTTCCAAGTAGCTAAATGGTGAATACAAATGAAAAGACTATTTCACTTATTTCCCTCATTTAGATTTTTGATGAAAAAAATAAGCCATTGGCAGAGGGTAATGGATTACAGAGTTCACTTTCAGATCTTCCTGTCATTATAGTCAATAGAGTGTTCAGTTTTGTTTTTTCAAATCATTTTTACATAATAAACTTTTGATTATAATATTAGCTGTCTGACAGCTATATAAAAATTAATAAGGATAAATAACAAAATTGGAAGCTGATCCAGTAATAACTGGAAAGTAGTTGTTTTCAATTACAAAACCTATATTTTTTGGCCACATGCATTTATTTTAAATTCCCCATTAAAAAGCAGGATATGTAGAAACTTTATCTTCTACCTCCGAACTTCAGCCTCATTCACCTGAAAGCTCTCATTCTCCACTTAAACTGAAAAATTTTGCATTTAATCACAGATCACCTGATTGTGGCATGGGTCTTAACTCTTTCTGGGTGAGCATTTCTGCACTGTGTATTGAACCTGCTCTCTTCCACTCCCAACTTTTTTTCCTGAAGCTGCTAACTATATCCCTGCACATTTCTACAGCACTGTAGAATGAATATATTCCGGTCTGTGCTCTTCAAATCCATGAAACCGTTTTTTTCAGTTTGTTCTCACTCTGCATTTCAGTGGGAAATATTTTAATTTGAACATATAATATTGCCTATGTAACATCACAACGTTTTTCAGAGTGAAAGTTTTGGATTTTTCAGATTCCTCTGCTCTTAGCTGGACAGAAATCGACAAGAACTGTCAGATATGCCCACCGGGAACTTTACCACCACACCCAAGTTCAGACTCTTGTTCTTTTTCTTTTTTATTATTTTTATTTCTTTTACCCACCTTTTTCTAAATCTATTCTAAGGAAGAAGCATTTGATCAGACTCAAAAACAAAACATTTATCCAACTTTAAGAGAATCAATACCAGAAAACACAACGTTCCTACTTACACTCCCCTTCTCACCGGCCTGCTTCCTTTCTCTTTGCTTCTCTGTGGCAGCTCCACAAAGCCACAGCCAGAAACTCTGGTATTTATAGGCCTGTTGTTTACCTCACCCCTCAGCTATAGTCCAAAGTTCAGTGCTCACTCTTGCAGTAACCTTGCAAACAGCAAATCCCTGAACTGATTATTGTCATTCACTTAAAAGAAAATAGCAAATGCTGCCCTGCATAAAGTGGGGAAAAGTTTATGGACAATTAATAATTTGTTCCCTATCCTTCTTAGTCACCCCGTTATCTGAGACTTAATGGTACAGTCGGGGGCGGGAAGAAGGGCCAAGGGTAAGAGAGCCTCCAAGCCAGTTCTTTTCCAAACTAGAATAGGGGAAAAACATTTGCTGAGCCAGCGAGTTATGCTGCTGCTTTAAAAAAAAAGAAAACCCTTGTTTTTTTTCTTGTTGCTTTGCTGTGATAAGGTGCTAGCCTAATCCACACCATTTGAGCTTTGTTGAAAAAGTCAACTGCTATTTCAAATTATTCTAGGGTGCTGCTGTTACTGAACTATGTGGTTTTTTTCTTTGTTTAAAACTTGAATTGGTGTGGGATCTCACAGGACTTCTCTTTTTTCTCTTTTTTTTCTTCTACCTCTTTTCTTTTTCATTTAAGAAAAAGAAATAAGAAAATAGGCCTCTTATCTGAGCGGAACCGGGCCTCATTTTTGTCACAGAAGTCCTATGCTCTGGAAGACCTAAAAAATTTTTTAAGATCTAATGTAAAATCTTTACAAATATATGTACCAGACAAATAAAATTTAGTGGTAGTAGTCAGACATAGGGAATAGAAATTTCAAAATGTACAAATAAGATAGAAGGTTCCTATTATTTCAGAAAGAAGTAAATTTTTTTAGTAACCCTTGCAAGTTAGCAAGTTCATGGTGGGTGAAGTAAGGAGCAATGTTAAGTGCTCTCATCCCTGAACAGTGATGGTTTTCCAGGAAGCCTTGATTTTACTATCAATGCATTTTGTCCAAACAAGCTTCTGTTGATTGCTATGTACTGGATACTATTGTGTAGTGTGCAGGAAATACAAAAAGGCTCAGATGTTATCCTTCCCATGAAGAAACTTCATATCAAAATAGAAGGTTGCGGCCGGGCGCGGTGGCTCACGCCTGTAATCCTAGCACTCTGGGAGGCCGAGGCGGGCGGATTGTTCAAGGTCAGGAGTTCGAGACCAACCTGAGCAAGAGCGAGACCTCATCTCTACTAATAATAAAAAGAAATTAATTGGCAAACTAAACATATATAGAAAAAATTAGTCGGGCATGGTGGCGCATGCCTATAGTCCCAGCTACTTGGGAGGCTGAGACAGAAGGATCCCTTTAGCCCAGGAGTTTGAGGTTGCTGTGAGCTAGGTTGACGCCACGGCACTCTAGCCCAGGGAACAGAGTGAGACTCTGTCTCAAAAACAAAACAAAAAACAAAATAGAAGGTTGCCATTTGAAAGTCAAATTCTGTTTACTTGCACTAAGTGGTAGGTATTAGCCTTTTTGGGTCCCAGATCCCTTTGAGAATCCAGTTAAAATAATTTCTCCCCAGAAAAAATACACATATACATACTTACTTTTTAAAAGAATCTCATATCTTTGTACAAAGCAGATAGTCCCTCCTGTAGTTCATTTATTTGGCAAATTTAAATAGTCACATTGGTCTATCTGCAGCAGGAAAGCAATTATTTCATTATCTCCTCCTTTCTTTACATATGGCTTAGCAGGCGCCTCCTGCACCGAAGGATTCCCTCCAAATGTGCAACTGGCTCCTAAGGAAAGTACCAAGGATTTTGTGTGTTCAGGCCAGTGCATTTCTAAAGTCCCCTGGTGGCAAAAGGAGAAGATGGGGGTGGCAGGCTTGTAATGTTCAAAATGAATTCATTCTTAATAGCCTCTTCTGTGCTGGGTAACCTGGGACCAGTCAGCATTTTCAAGAAAGCAGAATTTTCAAGCAAACATTGATTGGGTATTATATCAAATTACATTAAATCAAACAAGTGTTTATTGGGTGCTTATGCTAGGCACAATGCTAAATTTTGTGACTACAGAGATTAAAAAATAAAAGCAAAAAATCTGTATCCCTTGTTCTTAAGAGCCTCAAAATCTAATAGGGTAGACAGACAAGTAAGCTGAGAAAACAGACTGTAAAGTGACTTCATATCATATCAACTGTGGTCATGTCTAGAATGTCTATAAGCACAAAGTTCTTTTGGAAATTGGAAATGAAAAAGGAGCATTGAACCCAGCATGGAGATAGGATCAGTGTGATAAGGTTAGCACACTTTGAAGCAAATTCAACAGGCACTATCTTGGTTTTTACATTCCACCTACCAAGCACCCAGCAAACCTGCCCACAGCACTGTCTAGCCAATTAGTTTGATAGTTTCAATCTTTGTGAATGATTAAAATCTCCTTATAGATCATTCCAGGCACCACCACACAATCAAACATTAGGATTACTGAGAGTAAATTATTCACTATCACATTTAACTTTATCCTAATGATCTCATTGCTTACAACTTTTTTTAAAACAGTTGTTTTTCTTTATTGAAGTATACTTTACATATCATGCCTTTACTCCATTTTAAGTGTACAATTAAATGATTTTCAGTGAATTTACCGAGGTGTACAGTTAATCACATAAATCAGTTTTAGAGGATTTCCTTTCCCCTATTGAGACCCCTAATTCCGCTCCTGGAGCCAGGACTTAGAGCCTTCAAATTTTCTCAGTCTTTCATGCCCTTATCATTTGTCCCCAGAACGTTTATGCATGTATATAATCAATGTTTTTAATAAACATTCTCACCTTTTTATGAGTAATAGGTGATTTCTTTGGAGAGTAGGAACTTGAGAATCTGTGAGTCCATGATACATTTAAAAGAGAGAAGGACTATGAACTGTGATTTTATAAATCACTTTATTAGGTAAGGCAGATATTAATAATATGACATTGATTCATTAATTAACATTTGTAGAACACTGATGTCTCAAAACATTAGAAAGTGGAATAGTGTTATTACTATATGAAGCTCCTAGTAAATATTAACCCTTTTGATTTGTTAAGTGTTGTTTTACATACAAAGGGAAAAGAAGACTGTCTGAAAATTTTTGGGAAATAGTGCTTTTGACCTAAATTATCTTTTCATCCTCTTGCATGTATAAAAAGATGCCCTAGAGGTCATCATATCAGTATCAAATACAGTATTGTTTGAGCATCCATATTGAAAGATTAGTAAGCCACTAAATATGTAAGGGATGCTTCAGAAAAAGCAAAATATTTTTAAGGTTAACAAAATAAATAAAGGCAATGGCCAAAGGAAGTCATGGGAACAGTAGCTTGGATTGGATAAGGCCTAATTTCATTGATCCTCTGAGATTCACATCAGACTGAAATATGCTTTGAAGGGAGCTTCTCTTTAAGCTCACAGATTTACAGATCTGAGAACTGTTTGATATATCAAACAAATGCAATTAAGGGAGTGACTACAAACAGTGCCAATTTTCACATGGGACTGAGCACATTCAGACAATAACAAACATCAGAAGAATTTTTTGCTTGAGAAAGAATAATATTAAAAAAAACTTGTCAAACCAGAGCTACTGCCTGCCACTCCTCCTAGGAAAGTGTCAGCATGAACATGTGAGAAACATGTAGGGGTGTCAAACACCTCCAAAACAGCACTAGTTCCTTGAATTAGTGAAACACCCACATTTATGGAGCATGCCATTTTGTGTTTTGACCTACAGCAAAACGAGGTGTATATGTAAATATTTTAACACATTTGTTAATTGGTGGAAGTATTCTGACAGTTTATTGTTTTTTTATTTATTTTTTTTTATTGCGGCATATTATGGGGGTACAAATGTTAAGTTTACGTACATTGCCCTTGCCCCCCTCCCCCTATTCTCACAGTTTAAAAAAAGCATAGTTGTTAGTTTTCTTAAAACTATGAGGTTAATGTTAATTGTTATTTTAATCAGGTTCTCACGGCCTGCATGCTAACTTCTACCAGCCAGAAGATTTCACAATGACTCAATGGCCAATTAGCAATGTTCAATAACAGGGTTTATTGCAAGAGATTCACAGGCACACAATCAAACAAACAAACATTCACAATACAATGAATGAACGCAGTAATTAGAAGGGTAATGAACCACAGCATCAGAGACACCTCCAGACAACTCCAGTGGGTCTGGAAGTTTCTCTGAGGCCTCAAAGTTCTCATGAGCAGCGACCTCAGACATTGCCAGCTCCTTGCTGTTTTTGTGATTCTCCACAGATGCTTCCATTATTGTTATCTAAGCCACCTTCTGGCTCCATTTTCTATTGGTTCATTCCAGGCTCAGGTGGTACTAGTCCACAGTAGGTGTTACCTCATCACCTTAGTCTGTTATACATGTGTTTATCACTTTGAAGAAAAACAACTTTACTGTGAGCTCAATGCTCAGTCTGTTACACTTATGTTTATTGCTTCGAAGAAAACAGTTTTACTATGACCTCGATGCTCAGTCTAGTATATGTAAGCTTATCAGATGAGGAGTAAACTTCACTATGGCCTTAATGCCACTCAACATGAGTGACTCCATTTTGAGACATTAAGATCAAAACTCATGTGTCAATGTTAATGATTTTTAAAACATTGCTTGAAAAAACAATGTTTCAGCTAATTTTGAAAGTATTCTAATTAACATTGAATATTTAACATGATGACATTTTAAGAATCATACACTCTAAAAACACGATGTTCTATTAACTTATTTTTAGTTTGTCTTTTTAAAATATTCATATAAAATATTAGTTCCTTGGTTTTTTTTAAGCCTTGAAGACATTTTTTTATGTATTAAAGCAAATGTCCACCTGACAGTTTGTAGCTGACATTGGGAAATAACACACACAGCTGTTAAGTTTTGAGAGGAGTTGAGGAAATTTTTGAGTCAACTGTAGCCCACATTAGACAGACATAGCACAAGAAAATATATCTTCAATCATACCATCTGCCCTGTACTGTAGGTAGGTTGGGTCTGTCACCAAACCCAAAAGGGGTCCAGCCTAGGTCCAATTGCTCTCCACGTAGAAAGCCAATTACTGAGACAACAAGCCTTGCCAGGGAAAAAAGGATGTTTATTGCAATTGACATCACCTGGAAGAAGGCAGCTCTTTCTCAAATCCATCTTCCTGACCGAGTAAGGGCAAGGGCTTTCATAGCAGGTTGTGGAATGCAGGTCAGGTTGCCTGGGGTTTGACGTCAAGGGGTCTGCAGGTGCTCTGATTCAAAAGTTAGCTGTTGGCCGGGTGCGGTGGCTCATGCCTGTAATCCTAGCACTCTGGGAGACCGAGGTTGGAGGATTGCTTGAGCTCAGGAGTTTGAGACCAGCCTGAGCAAGAGCGAGACCCCCCACCCCCCGTCTCTACTAAAAATAGAAAGAAATTAGCTGGACAACTGAAAATATATTTAGAAAAAATTAGCCGGGCATAGTGGTGCCTGCCTGTAGTCACAGCCACTCGGGAGGCTGAGGCAGGAGGATTGAGCCCAGGAGTTTGAGGTTGCTGTGAGCTAGGCTGACGCCATGGCACTCTAGCCCGGGCAACAGAGCCAGACTCTGTCTCAAAAAAAAAAAAAAAGAATTAGCTGTTGGTGATCGATGGTGAATGGTCAGGATGTCCTGTGGAGAAGTTAGTTAAGCAAGAAGACCACAATGTTCTGCTCGTTAGGCTTGACTGGTCATAAAGTCTGATGTATTGAGGTGAAAACAAAAAATTACCTAGGGAAGAGGTCATTTTTCAAGGCTGATTACATGTCCCCAACCTCATGGAAAAAGCAAACTCATGGCATAGTTAACCACGACTCCAAATAAATGTCTGACTTCAATCCAGGACTTTTTCTGTAGGCCTAATGATGTTTGGAAAACTGCTTTCATAAAAAGAATATTTCTGGCAAGTCTGGCAGTTATTTTTTATTATAACAATATTGATTAATCTTTATGCCATTGCTCAAATTGATATTTAGAGGGAATTTTATGGAATTTCTTTCCAAGTGTCCCATCTAGTTTTCCCAAAATCTACAATGAAATACAAGACTGGTTCCTATTCTTGTTTTTTCTAATAAATGACCCTCACCCATTATATTTTTTCTATACAAGTGAATTTGCAAGCCAAGTAGGTGCGGATTTCTGAAGGTAGGTCTAACTGTGAATAGTCTCTGACTCAAAGCTTCGGGAGATACTTTAGTCAAAGCCTGTAGAGCTAAAATTTGAATCAGAAGCTGAACTTTGTAAAAGCCCAAATAGGTCAACAAACCAAGGGAAGCCAGTGTCAGAGTTCAAAAAGCCAAGTATGGAAATGGTCAAAAAGAAACAGAGAGATAAGATCAGGGCGTTGACATCAAAAGAGTATTGTGGAAGCCATGCCTGGTCAAACACCTGGACAAGCATTGTTAACAGCATTTGGGTCTTACATGTTCAGTGGGGCAGGGTGAGAAGGGCCAGTCAGGTTCTGCTGGACAAGCACTGGGAACATGTAACAGCTGTTCTCCAGGTAGGTGCTGGTCTAATCACAATAGTGAACATTCATGAGTAGTTTGATACAAAATATTGATTCTTAGTAAATATTTGGTGAAGAAGTAGGTAAATGGATGATGAATTTTTCCATGAGACTTTAGAGGTGAGAAGTCTGAATTCTGAAGTTATGAAATTCCATTGAAATTTCTCTGAAACTCCTTGTAACCCAAAAGATGAGCACGACCTAATAAAATAAATCATTTGCTGGCTTCTATCTTAATATTATTTTTATCTTGGACACTTGCCATGGTCAGAGCTGCTATATTGGCAATGAAGCTCAAGTGAGTATATATTTCTTTCCATATACATGGAAAACACAGATCTCTCTGATGAATTGCTTTTCAAAACAAATAATGCCTTAGACCAACTGCTAAAAATCATTTATGCCCATTTTTCTTAAAACTTAGAAATCTTTTTGTGTGTGTTTAACATGCTATCTATCCAGTTTGAAAAGAGGCAAGGTTTAAATAGTTGAAACATTTTTTTCCATAACCATTCCTCTCATCTTTGATAAATGGATACTTCAAAACAATCTACATTAATTTTCCGGTAGTCTTAATTTGCCTTTTCATTTTACATGTGTATGTATTACTCAACAGTCTTCCAGGACTTATGTTAATGATTTCTCAAATCTTAAGAATTTTTTGGTAGAAGCTTAAGGCAAATCTTAAGAGCTTTCTGTTAGAATTATGAATTAGATATAATACATAATTTTAGACTAAGTGTCTTTACATAATGTTCATTAAAAATAATTCAACTTTTCAAAAGAGGAAATATGGTCTTAACTTGTATTACCAACTGGTAGAAAAGGATATACTGGGTATAAATAAATATGATCATTCTCTACATACTGTTCCGCAACTGCTTTTAATACATCATGGACATCTTTCTAAGTCACAGACATCTTTCTATGGCAATGTATACAGAGTTATCTCATTCTTTTTAAAAAATGCACATTATTTAATTCCATGAATGCCCCATAATGTGTAATCCCTTTTTAAGGTACATGTAAGTTGTTTTTAGTTTTCAAAATTTAAGTGGCCATACTTATACCTATGTCTTATACCTAAGTGGCCATACTTATACCTAATAGACCATTTCTGCTTGAAGTAAAATTGTTTGGTCAAAGGGAATGCAAATTTCAAATTTTAATTGTTATTACCAAATTGCCCTTCAAAGTGGACCAAATAAGTTTCCACCTGCAAATACGTGACAGTACTTGTTTCCTGCTCAAATTGTTTAATTTGAGTTTATTTCATTATTTGTAAGTTTATTAACTATATCAGTTTGCTAAGGCTTCTGTAACAAATACCATAGACTTGGCGGCTTACCCAACAGAAATTTATTTTCTCACAATTCTGGAGGCTAGCAATCTCAGATCAAGATGTCAGCATCATTAGTTTTTTTCTGAGGCCTTTCTTCTTGGCTCATTGATGGTGGTCCTCTCCCTGAATCTTCACAAGGTCTTCCTCTGTGTGTGTTTGTATCCTAATCTCCTATTCTTATAAAGATACCAGTCATATTGGATCAGGCCTACCCAGATGACCTCATTTTACTTAATTGATTCTTTAAAGACCCTGTCTCCAAATATCGTTTGAGGCATGGGGTTAAGACTTCAACATGTGGATTTGGGGGACACAATTCAGGCCATAACATTAACCATTTGTATTACCTCTTCTATGATATGCCAGTTCATGTCCTTTGGCCATTTTCCTCTTAATTGGCTCACCTTTTCTAATGATTGCAAACATTATTTGTATATAAATAAAATTATGCTTTCTCAGTATGTTCTTCTTTGCTGTTTTATGTATCAACTTACAAAAAGTGAATCTTTTAAGTTCTGGTGTGTTAGCAATATGAGCATAAGTGCAGAAAGGATTTTACACTTTTTATGCCCTGAAAATGCCAGTAAGAAAGAAACCCCCAATTTTTCTAGGGGGTTTTAGACTAGTTTTGCTACAACTTAGTTTCAGTACAATGCTGGTAGCATGGAGATATCCTGCTATTAAATATGTAAAACCAGCACTCATATTTAGATCTAGGTTTTTCTCTTTTATTACCCCATTATAATAGCACTGGTACAAGCAGTTATTAAAATGGCCCACTCTAAAAAGAAATAAAGGAAAATATAGCAATTGTTCATGGAACCAGCTGTCTTTTTAGGCAAGCAAACCATCATCTATATGGTTTAGTTTGAGGGGCACAAAAATAACTTCGCCTGTGTGCCTATGTCCTTCCAATAAAATCTTTCTTGTCCCCCAAAAGTCTGGAATAAAACAAATGGTTATCTGAGAGAGAGAAGTGCCATTAGCATAGGTACTCCGTGTTGCAACAAGGTTAGGGGCCTACGGAAATGAGGCCTGGGAGGATCAAATGATGAAACTTAGGGCTTAAAGCTATGGATGATACATGCAGTCTCACTGGCATCATCAGATATTACTTATGATGTGCACAACTGTGTGATATTGTTCACCAATAAGACATATGGTACCTGGACCTGCAGAAATCACCTCTTGATAAAGGGAACAAATTAGGTAGAGAATGCTTCCAGCCTAGAGCACTGGACTTTCTGGAGGACAGAGAGTAAACAGGAGATAAATGACTCAACAGTTCTCCCTGGAAAGAAAACCGTATTACCCTCTCTTCCAGTTTCAAAACTGTATGACAGAGCGTCTATGGTTTCTCATACCTCAGAAAACTAGAATCACAAACTGTCAGAGAAAAGGGAGATCACCGCTGTTGGTGACAAATAAGTGAGCTGAGGCCCATGTTAGATAAAATGACTTCTCTGCATGGGGAGGATGGGAGAGGAAGGACAGAGCAGATCGAGATGGGAAAAGGATCACGGTAGCTACTTGAAACGGCATTAGTAATCCATCAGTAATTTACAATTAAAGTAGTGATATACTCATTTTCCCCTTTTGTTTTTTTTGAGACAGAGTCTCAGTTTGTTGCCCGGGCTAGAGTGCTGTGGCGTCACCCTGGCTCACAGCAACCTCAAATCCCTGGGCTCAAGCAATCCTTCTGCCTCAGCCTCCCGAGTAGCTGGGACTACAGGCAGATGCCACCATGTCCGGCTAATTTTTTCTATATATATTTAGTTGGCCAATTAATTTCTTTCTATTATTAGGAGAGATGGGGTCTCGCTCTTGGTCAGGCTGGTTTCGAACTCCTGACTTTGAGCAATCCGCCCGCCTCGGCCTCCCAGAGTGCTAGGATTACAGGCTTGAGCCACCTCATTTTCCCTTTTTAACTAAAACACAGGTTGTTTAAATAAGACATCTGTTTTGGTTTTAAGGTCTTCCATTTTTATGTAACTTAAAAACATAAATATTCAAACAAAGCAACTAAAATTAAAATACTTTCCTTGATTAGGTAATTAATGGAAAAAATGAAAAAATGTTTGTTCTCTTTGAAAAATGACTGCATAGTCATTTAATAGTTACCTATTAAAACAAATTTTGACCTTTTAGTGCACAGCTTAATCCTGAATACAAATTTGTGCAGGATTACCTAATCACTAAGGCACATATTCTAACCTTTCCAAGAAGCATAAGTGCGTGCGTGTGTGTGTTTGTGTATATGTATGTGTGTGTGCACGCACATGTACTGGAACCCTGGACACTGGCGCATGACCCCAGAGTGAGAGTAAATAGAAGATAAGCAACTAAAAAAAGACTGGGAAGATATACTCAGAATTGATAGTGGTTCTACTTGAGTATGAGGATGATTTTTAGTTCTTTGTGCTTTTAGGTTTTTTTCTTTTTAAAGAAAGTCTAGAATAATAATGGCTATCATTTAGCGAATATTTGCTATATGCCAGTCACTATTCTTTCATAGATAATAGCACATTTAATCCTCACAACAGCCATTACCCTTGTTTTGTAGATGAGAAAATGAGTGCAGAGATGTTGAGTAACTTGCCTGATATTCAATAGAGTTAGAAAGTAGAGGAGCTGATATTCAAACTCAGCAGTTCCAAAGTTCAAGAGTTTAGCTGCTATAATGAACACAAGTTTATTTTTCTTCTTAAATATGGATATACATGTGTATATAATATATACATATATATTTTCTTAAGGCCAGGCACATGCATGCTGAGGCTTGGTACATTTGAATAAATGCATAGCACCTAAAGTTGAATTCCATTTTCTGCTTGCTGGAGAATCATCATTACAACAATTTTTCAATAGATTTCATTTACTAGGCTTTTTCAATTGGGCAAAGAAAAATCTTGTGCAAGTAAGAAGGCAGCTCTGCAAAGCTTCTCCTACTATTTGGCTGGCAGCAGATGCAGGACAGGAATGTATTCAGATTCCTACTTGGAACCTAAATTCAAATTGATTTCAGATGATCATACTATACACTTATGGAAATGCAGATTTGAAGTCCTTTTAGTCAAACTTTATCCAGGAAGCAATTTCAAAACGACCTCAACCATCTTATACATTTCAATGGAAAACATCTTTCTATGTTTCTTCAGTGCACTGATAGTTAGGGTCATCGCATCCTCTTAAATGTTATAGCTTTTTACTATTGGGGCTGAAAATTAGTGATAAGTAATTGATTAGGGAATTAATGGAAAAAATATTCCAAAGGTGCTGAGATATACAAACACTGCTGTAAAACTTTAAGTTTTCCCACAATGGTTAGCCTAGTTCTATGCATATAAGTTGACTCAATACATAAAGAGTTGGCTGGGCGTGGTGGCTCACATCTGTAATCCTAGGACTCTGGTAGGCCGAGGTGGGAGGATTGCTCAAGGTCAGGAGTTCAAAACCAGCCTGAGCAAGAGCGAGACCCTGTCTCTACTAAAAATAGAAAGAAATTAATTGGACAACTAAAAATATATACAAAAAATTAGCCAGGCATGGTGGCGCATGTCTGTAGTCCCAGCTACTCGGGAGGCTGAGACAGAAGGATAGCTTGAGCCCAGCAGTTTTAGGTTGCTGTGAGCTAGGCTGACACCACGGCACTCTAGCCTGGGCAACAGAGTGAGACTCTGTCTCAAATAAAATAAAATAAAATAAAATAAAATAAAATAAAATAAAATAAAATAAATAAGTAAGGAGTTATTTGTTTAGGAACTTTGGAACTGCTGAAGTCTTTGAAAGGTTGTTTTCTCACATTTCTTGTTTTACTTTGCAGCCAGAGCAACAACTTAGGTGGGAGGGAACATGCAGATTGAAGGAATTGAGCAAAGCCTGTGTAGCTGGAACCCAGGGTAAGCGAGGGACAGGGCACATGCACAGAGGCCACACCATGCCAGGCCATGGAGACCTTGCAGGAGTTTG
This sequence comes from Lepilemur ruficaudatus, assembly GCA_963574885.1. Classification (NCBI taxonomy): domain Eukaryota; kingdom Metazoa; phylum Chordata; class Mammalia; order Primates; family Lepilemuridae; genus Lepilemur; species Lepilemur ruficaudatus. The sequence continues at coordinate 2,254 of CAUYRT010092916.1, read as the reverse complement.
TGTATTACATGATCAGATTTGTATTTTAAAAGATCCCTTTGGTGCATCGTAAGGAATGGATTGGAAGGCAGCAAGAGCAGCTGTGTGTATCATAGTCCAGAAAACCTTCTCAGAAGGGCAATTTCTGCCTTTTCAATCATCAGCTCCCTTCTTCAAGGTGCCTAAGGGCTCTTTCTAAAAGGAACCTAGAGGGGCCATTTAGGCACTTGGTTAGAATAGTCTGGAGTCAAACTCAATTTAAAAGTATTGCTCTAAGGTTTTTGCCAGATTCATATTTACCCTCCTAACTTTCAAGGGAAACTCAAAACTCATGCTTTGCCATCTTGGTGAACATAATTGTATATTACACTTCGTTTGTTGTCCTGAGAAAAGGAAGCCATTGTTTTCCTAAAGCAATGCAATTTAAGATCACTATGAAAAGTAAGTGACTGATATAAGGAAGAGTCAAGAGTCTTAAGATTGTGTTTGTCTTGGGGAAGGATGTTTAAATTAAGGAATTTGTAAGTGGTGTGACAGCCTGGGGGAAAACAGATGCATGACTGGCTTTCTGGAGAAACAATTCTCAGCAGGCTCCCTCTTCCTGGGCTTCCACTGGCAGTGCCCAGACAAAGCCCTCAGGCCTGGTGCCAGACAATCACATATTTTGGTGAAAGTAAACACAGTGTTCCTCAGAGCTGAACACTTCATTCAAAATCATATTTGCATTTGCTCTGAGAAAAGCTTGGTGTTTTCTTTTCTTGATCTTAGTCCAAGGCTGAGGCTTTATGGAAATTCTGAGAAGAAATTTACACCTAGCAGTTAGAGGCTTATAGAGAAGGAAAAAACTATGACCCCATCTCCCACCCCCACCCTTTTTTTTTTGACTGGAGAAAGCTCCAGGAAGTGGCCTTACAATCAATTTCTCTGGCATACTTGAGTCCCTGGGGGATGCATATTGGCCATTTTGTACTCACACAAAGAATATCATTTAGTCCAATAGTGACACCAGGTTAACTGAATCTATATAAGACGATAAGAGTTGCCTAGCAGCAAAACTGGCTTTATCCTTTCATTTATTAATTTATTTGTTTATAAATAAGTGAGCATTGATTAAGCAGCCACACTGTGCTAAATGTTGGGGACTATAGTGTCTTTGATTTCACTAAAGTACCACCAGAGTGAATGTCTCATGAGCTCCACGCTCTAGGTCCCCGGAAATGGAGGCTATGCCCCAGACCTTAGTCTAAGTAATCAGGTTAGACTTGGCATAGACCAAGTTCTCACAGCACTTCGGAGAAATAGGTCTTCTCTGGGTCTAGGCAATCTTTCGATGCTAGGAACTCCTAGGGTATGGGGACCTCTGACTTCTAGTGCCACTCTCCCTTTTGCTATATGAGCACCTGGAGTCAGCCCTCAAGGTGCAGACTGCATTTGTCCCAGAAGTCTTACTGTGCCTTTACATGCCTAGAGAGTCCCATTAATGGGCCTCGTGCCAACTACCCAGTACCAGAGACTCTGGCCTCTCTTGAAAATGTATATGAGTTTGTGTCTACATACCTACTTATCTGTCTATCTCCTCCATGTAATGTCCCGGTGGCAATAGGAAAAACTGAAGCTGTTGTTGTTTCTGGAGAAGAAAATTGGATGTGATAGGTTGGAGGGAGACCTTGCTCTGTGTGCCTTTGTTCTTGTTTGTGTTTCTTAATAGTACATCTCTTGGCCGGGCGCGGTGGCTCACGTCTGTAATCCTAGCCCTCTGTGAGGCCGAGGCGGGTGGATCGCTCAAGGTCAGGAGTTCGAAACCAGCCTCAAAGGCCAGCAAAAATATTCTGTCAACAGCCACGTGAGCCAGTGTAGAACTAGATCCTGCCTGCACCCAACCTACAGATGAGACTATAGCCCTGCTGTCATTTTGACTGAAGCCTTATGGGAGACCTTGAGGCAGACGCATTTTATCTATGCTGCTTCCAGATTCCCAACCCCAGAAACTGTTAAGATAATAAATGTGGCCGGGCACGTGGCTCACGCCTGTAATCCTAGCACTCTGGGAGGCCGAGGTGGGCGGATTGCTCAAGGGCAGGAGTTCAAAACCAGCCTGAGCAAGAGCAAGACCCCGTCTCTACTAAAAATAGAAAGAAATTAATTGGCCAACTAAAAATATATACAAAAAATTAGCCGGGCATGGTGGCACATGCCTGTAGTCCCAGCTACTCGGGAGGCTGAGGCAGGAGGATCGCTTGAGCCCAGGAGTTTGAGGTTGCTGTGAGCTAGGCTG
>CAUYRT010092911.1:0-15136 GCA_963574885.1 Lepilemur ruficaudatus | reverse complement strand
TGCTGCCCGGGCTAGAGTGAGTGCTGTGGCGTCAGCCTAGCCCACAGCAACCTCAAACTCCTGGGCTCAAGTGATCCTCCTGCCTCAGCCTCCCGAGTAGCTGGGACTACAGGCATGCGCCACCATGCCCGGCTAATTTTTTCTATATATTTTTAGTTGTCCAATTAATTTCCTTCTATTTTTAGTAGAGATGGGGTCTCGCTCTTGCTTAGGCTGGTCTTAAACTCCTGACCTTGAGCAATCCGCCCGCCTCAGCCTCCCAGAGTGCTAGGATTACAGGTGTGAGCCATTGCGCCTGGCCGAGACCATTCTGTTTTTAATTTTGATAATTTTTAAAGTTTCTATATTCAAAAAAGAATATTTTTCCTAAACTCTTTTATTCTTAATTGGGGTAAAAATACACATACCATAAAATTTACCATCTTAAGCATTTTTCAGTGTACAGTTCAGTGGTATTCAGTACACTCACAATATTGTGCAACCAATGCAGAATTCTTTTCATCTTGCAAAACTAAAACTCTCTACCCATTAAACAACAACTTTGCACTCCCCTCCCTCTTGAGCTACCAGCGGCCACCGCCTTTCTACTTCTGTCCTATGAATTTGACTCCTCTGCATACCTCCTATAAGTGGAATCATACGGTATTTGTCCGTAAAAGACGATTTCTAATGTGAGCTCCAGGCTGAAGTGGGATTGTTACATTTGAAACTATAATAAATTGAAAAATAATTTTTGAAAACCAAAGGAGACTCTGATAATCTATTCTCAGCACAAAAGCCTCAAGCCTCACGGGCAGCAGAAGTGCGCATGGACACCAATGTAATGATAGCTGTGAAAGTTAAAAGCCCACAAGTGGAAGGGCTCAGATTTAAATCCATGCAGACAGGCCGGGCGCGGTGGCTCACGCCTGTAATCCTAGCACTCTGGGAGGCTGAGGCGGGTGGATCGCTCAACGTCAGGAGTTCAAAACCAGCCTGAGCAAGAGCGAGACCCCGTCTCTACTATAAATAGAAAGAAAGAAATTAATTGGCCAACTAAAGATATATATAAAAAAAAATGAGCCGGGCATGGTGGCGCATGCCTGTAGTCCCAGCTACTCAGGAGGCTGAGGCAGAAGGATTGCTTGAGCCCAGGACTGTGAGGTTGCTGTGAGCTAGGGTGATGCCACGGCACTCACTCTAGCCCGGGCAGCAGAGTGAGACTCTGTCTCAAAAAAAATAAAAATAATAATAATAAATCCATGCATACTGACTCTAGGGATGGAGAATTCAAGCACTCCAGGGGATAGAGCAGAAATAATAATAACATCTGCCGCCCAGGTGGCTGTAAACGCCTGCGAGGTGTTCTTCTTACATAGGGTATGTGTGGGTACAGGCACATGCGTGCACCCATGCGTGTTTGCTGCTCTTGCTAGATTGCTCATAAGAATGGACCTGTGTCCCTCTCCCTGCCCAGCTCAGTGATTGCCTAGTATGTGCTCATTAAAATGAATCAACATCTACTGGACTGGGAGATAAGAAATAAATAAATAAATAAAATAAAACATAAAACGAATAAACAGTCCAAGCTCACAGGACAAAGGCATCACAGTAACAGGACAGGCCTAAAGGATGAGGCACAAAGGACCTTCCTCTTCTACCAACAGGCCATGTGACCTTGGACAGGTCACTGTCCCTCTCTGGGCCCCAGTCACCCATCTCTGGGCCTCAGTTTCTCCTCCGTCCGGGAAGAAAATTCCACTCTAAGGGACCTGCCACTAACCTCACACAATCCTGACACTAACTACCAGGGCAAAGAGGGTCCCAAAAACTAAAGGACTGTCCAGAGTGAGGCTGGACAAAAGTAGGCGGCACCTGGGCCTCTCAGGATCATGCCGGCTGGGCCACCTCTCTGGTGAGAAAACGGTCCTCTCTGCCTCTAAGATGGGGATCTGGCACCACCTTGTGGTCACCACCTCTTGACGCCTCCGCCACGATTTCTTTTCCTTGCTGTGGGCCCCGCACGGATGCCCTCTGGGAACTTCAGAGAATTCCACTCTCTTCAGCTATTTATCCACTGCACCCACCTGTGCCCAGGTGTCAGGCTCAACCCAGGACGATGGTGAACGAGTCCCTGCCTAACAAGTTAGAGGAGTTTGGATCAGCGCTTGCAGCAGAAACACGACGCAAGCCACAAACGCACGCCTCCCGCGAAACTCTATTTTCTAGTAGCCACGTCTTTTAAAAAGTTAAAATATATTGGGTTAAATATATTTTATATATATTTGGTGAAACTAATCTTTTTTTTCACCAAGAACCAGAATATTTCCTTGTTGAAACTAATCTTGATAATACACTTTTATTTAACCCAGTATATCTAAAATATCATCATTTTAACATGTAGTCAATATTTTTTTAATTACTTTCTTTTTTTCATAGTAACTCTGAAATCTGTGTGCATTTTATACCCACAGCACATCTCAATTTGGACTGGCCACATTTCAGGTGCTAGGCAGACTGGTCAGCTATTCATAGATTTAGTCCATTGCATCTCTCTCTTTTTTCTTTTTAAGAGACAGGATCTCACTATGTTGCCCAGGCTGGCCTTGAACTCCTGGGCTCAAGCGATCCTCCTGCCCCACCCTCCTGAGCAGCTGGGACTACAGGTGCACACCACCCGTTACAACTGCTCCAGAATTCACCTTTCTAGCTTTGTGTCACTGAGTAGGGACAGAACTCTGGGCGGGGCAAGACATTTTACCCCGTGAAGTATAAAATGGGGGTAATGAAAAATACCTACTTCTGGGGTTGTAGCAAGGAGTCAATGGAACAACATACACAGAGTGCTTAGAACTTCCTGGGAGGAAGTAAATTCTCCAGAAATGATGACTAATGAACCAAAGCCCGCATCCGCTTTCTAGCACAGTGATGGTTAATTTTATGTGTCAAGTTGGCTAGGTTATGGTGCCCCGCCGTCTAGTCAAACACCAGCCTAGATGTTGCCATGAAGATATTTTTAGACGTGATAAACATTTAAATCAGTAGACTTTGAGGAAAGCGGATTGCCCTAAAAAATGTGGACGGGCCTCATCCAATCAGCTGAAGGTTTAAAGAGCAAAGACTCAGGTTTCCCAAAGAAGAGGCACCTCTGCCTCAAGCCTGCAACATAGAAACCCTGCCTGAGCGTCCAGCCTGTGGATTTCAGACTCACAACTGCGACATCGATTCTTCCTGAATTTCCAACCGGCCTGCTCTACAAATTCACAACTTGCCAACCCCCACAATCGTGGGAGCCAATTTCTTAAAATAAATCTCTCTCTCTCCATATAATATATGTGTACCCCCCGGTGGAGGCACGACCGGAGTATGGAGCAGACACGCCTTCCGCGTTCTGACTCGCGTCGTATTAGAACACGGCAACACCCCAGCCCTGCCCTCCCTCTGAGGGAACTGACTCTCGGGATCAAGGGCTGAGGCCAACGTGGAATTAATGCCCCCACTCCAGAGACCCTCCCCAAGGGAGGGGGGCCAGAGGGTGGGCTTTGCTTGGGGGGAGGTGAGGGAACAAGGCAAGACCCGGTTACGGGGAGCTGCTCTTGAAGGCAAGCCTGCGGGTGTCCGTGGTGCAGCGTTGGGGGTGGGGAGGTCCCTGGGCACAGAGGGGCCGCTTTGGGGAACGGATGACTCAGGTCCCCATCCGCTCGCCGCTCTGGTCTCCTGCCAGAATTCCTGTCGAGTTCAACGGCCCACAGCAGCCAGAGTGATCCTCCTAAAGCACGCATCGTGCCACTGCCATGTTCCAGAGTCTTTCTAAGGCTTCCCCAGGACCTTAAGATAAAGCCCAAAAGCCTTTCCCACAATTTACAAGGCTCTGTGTGACCTGGCCGCAGCCAGGCCAGCCTCTCACATTGTAGTAGAGGTTTAGAAGTGTGTTATAAAAGGGCATGTAGTCAGAAGCCCATGTTCATAAAACCCTAAAATAATTGTATATATTCATAGGAAATAACTGCCACCGACCGGGACCTGGGTCTGTGCCAGGCCGCGGTGCACAGCAGTTCCCCACCTCCCGTCACGTTATTCCTCGCAACCGGGTAGGCAGAGTGGTGCTGGCCTCTCCTTCACGGAGGGACAAACAGGCCCGGCCCAGGCGTGAGGGATAGAGCCAGACTTGACCCCAGGGCCACCAAGTCCAAAGGCCACACTCTTCACCACCAGGCTGGTTGGTGCCTCTGTGCAAATTGGAGATAATAATAGCTCCCGCCTCACAGGATAGTTATGAGGATTAAACGGGCTAAGACGTGTGAAGCTCTCAGAACATCTTGGCACAGTAAAGGGCTCAGGAAGCGTGTCACACGTAACAGCTTCGTCCTGCCTCTGGGAGGCCCTGCAAGATCATACTCAAAAATATGCACAGTGATCTCTGGTCCTAGGGTCATGGATGATCATATTCTTTTTTGTTTTATTTTCCACAATGACCAGGTATTAATTGTGTGTTTCTTTTTAAATTCTTGCACGCACAGCACCCTTGGTGAGCTGTCGGTATCCCCAAGGCAGGCCAGTTGATGTCTGAGTGACCTCCCAGGTTCACCCAAGGGCTGGCTCAGAGAGACACCCCACCCCCAGTAAAGGATCCTGCAGGAAACGGCTCAGAAGAGCCCTCCTAGCCCAGACACTCCGTCCACAGGCTCGGCAGGGGTGGGAGTTGGAGGGGTGGGTGCGGATCAGAGCCAGAAACTGGCCCCAGCCAAGACTGCCCTTCACTGGCATGCTCCAAAAGGCACCATGAGATGCCCTGCGGCCCTTCCGGACCCCAGGGGAGCAAGGGGAGCAGCCGTGATGCATGAGACCTCCGGCCCTGAATCCACCAACAGCTGTGACCACTTCAGCTATTTTAAACCCTTGGACACCAGGAAACTGTCACATCAACCAGGCACCGGGCCCAACATCTTGGGCTTGAGCCAGGGTAGGAGCCCTGAGTGTGGGTGGCCAGGTCTGGGCTGGATTGTTTAAGGGGAAGGGGTTTCATTTCTTGAGGCTTTGTGCCAGTGTTTTCCGTACATTGTCATCTCGTGCAATGCCGTCCTTACGTTATGCTGAGAGACCAGTTACTTCACAGATGTGGGTAATGGGGCTCTGAGTGGCAAGGTGAACGGTCTGAGGCTGCACGAAAGCAGAGCTGCTACTAGAACCTGCACTTCCTGATCTAGAAAGCGCAGACCACGTTCCTCCTCTGCCCTGACCAGCTCTGCCCCTGCCTCCACCTCCTGCCCTGCAAGTTCCTGGCTCAGCCACTCTTAGGAGCTATGAGACCCAGGGAAAATTCTTCAGCCTCTCTGCGGCTGACTTTATTCACGTGTAAAGTGGCGGATTTATTGGGAGGGTACAATGATCTGATTCTAAGACATGAAAAGTGCCGCTTGGAGCAGTGCCTGACCCACAGAAAGAACGCAGCAAGTGCCCGCTGTTATTCCTGCTCTCCTGGGAATCCGGGCCTTTTTCCTGATGCTGTCACTGCCCTGTAATGACCCGCCTGGGCCTCAGTCGGTGGGGGGGTGTCGTGTCCTCACCCCACTCTGTGGCCCCAGCTTCCAGTGGGTGAAATAAGGAGGTCGTGCTCTCTGAGCCCGAGGGAGGGGGGAACCCTGGCGTATGCCCAGTATCTGCCGCACAGTAAGGGCTCAAAAGTAACTCCTGGCAGAGGGGTGCCCAGCATGAGTTCACCCCTGGGGGCGCCTCGCAGTTGCTCCCAGCCACACAGTTTCCCGCCCCCCCTACCTCTGGCAGGTGGCCACCAGCGAGCTGCCTCCTGATTGGAGGATGCTCAGAGCGGGGCTGCCAGAAGCCAATCAGAAGTTACCAGCCTCACCCCCTGGTCTGTGCACTGCGCCTTTGGGGGGCAAATGCCCGCCTGGCTGGGACTCTGGCCTCTCACCTTCCCCACCCACATTCCTCCCAGATCCTTGCAGCCCCGGAGCAGCTGGGCCCTTCACTACCTCCGAATTTGGGCCGCCTTGGGGAGAAGGTTGGACTCAGAGCTGGAGGTGTCAGCTCTGGGCACTTGTCAGGGCTCACTTTTTCCTGGGGTCCCCATCCCCCCACCAGCCCTACCTCCTTCCCAGACATGCATCCCCTCCGCCCTACCCCTTCCCACCCACCCTCCAGTTCCTGTCCCACCTACCAGGGCCCACTTACATCCGTCTGAATTATCAGACCAGCCCTTCGCTTGGGTCAGAGGGGAAGGGCTGGGATGGCGGCGGGGGCTGGTTCCAGTTGCCACTGATTGTCACCCCGCATCCCAGCCCCCACAGGACACGAACTGACTTCTGCAGTGGCAGCCCCTTCACTCAGTGGCCCAAGCCAGCACCAGGGCCCCAATCCTTGTCCGTGCTCTCTCCCTGAACTCGCACATCCTGTCTTTCAACAGGTGCCACCAAGTCTCAGTCCATAAGCACTGGCTGGATCCATCTCCTCATCTCCAGCCCTGTCTCGCAGCCCCCCGCCGCGCTCTCATGGCTTCTCCCCATCCTCCCCCTCATCCACCAGGGCACAGGGACAGCTACAGTAACCCGTTTACTACGCCCAACCACTGCGCGCTGAGGATGTCATCCCAGGCCCCCTCGCCCACTCCTCCCCCATGCCTTGGTTGGCACTCTGGCCCCTGTCGGGTGCTGGGTTCCCGCTCCCACCCCTCCCCGTTTCCCTACGGCAATGTCGATGGATCGTTGAGGGGAGGAAGTTGCCAGGCTATCCCCAGCTCCCTGGCCTTGCTCAGGCGGGCTCCCTCCTCCCGTCGAGTTTGCAAACGCCTCCGTTAGGAAGGCTCAGTCATCCCGGCCTGGGGGACGCCTTCCCCGACCCCAGGCTGGGTCAGGACACACCCTCTGCGCTCTGTCGTCTGCATTTTCTGTCCCACTGGGCTGGGGCGTCGGGAGGGGAGACCGGCCCTGCGTGCTGGCGCCTGGCACCTAGCACCTGGGCACTCACTGAAGTTTTGTTAAATGAAAGAACCATTTCCCTGCCGACTTCACCCAGACCACAGTGGGGGCGGGGAGGAGACGGGATGGGGGCGGGGCCACGCCGGCCGGCCCGCCCACTCCGAGCGGATCCCCGCCCACCGGCGGCTGAATAAGGCGGCGCCCGCCCCCGCCGCCGGCTCAGGCTGCTGGAGGGCTCACCTGCGACAGGTGCTCCCGGCTGCCCTGGACAAGCGAGCGCCGGCGGGGAAGATGCTGCGCGAGCGGACGGTGCGGCTGCAGTACGGGAGCCGCGTCGAGGCGGTGTACGTGCTGGGCACCTACATCTGGACCGATGTCTACAGGTGAGCCGGGGCCACCGCGCCAACCGAGAACCCCTCGGTCCGCAGATCGGCCCCAGAAATCCTGATACCCTCCCCTGACTCGGGGACGTGGACAGCCTTCCTCCAGTCCGAGTCGGTCCTCATCCCGAGGGCCCCGCGCCCAGAAACCCTAAGAACCTCACCCAGAAACCTGACAACCCCCAGACCCTGTGCCCGCCTTTCCAAAACCCTGAGATCCCCCACACACACCCTGACACAGCCTCAGCTCCGGCTCCTGTGCTACTCCTTCCCCGATCCCTCCCCGTGGCTGTCCCCCAACTCTTCCTACCACGCCCTCTCCAGTCCCTCTCTGGGGCAACCTCAGCACCCCCTCAGCTTCCCCGCCACCCTCGCCCCTCTCACTTCCCCACTTGCCCTCAGCACATCCCTTCCCCCAGGCCCTCCGGACTCGCCACCCACCCTGGCCCAGCCTCCACTCCCACTTCCCGCTGCCAGCCGGGCCTCCTGGAGCTCTGCTGGGGCCTGGGCAGGACTGGAGGAGAGCTGCCCTGGGGTGGGGCAGAACCCGGCCCTGCACTGTTGCTCAGGCTCCGATTTCGCTTGGTGGGGGCTGCTGGTAGTTGCCTGTCCCCAGGCACTGGCCACGAGCTCCATGTCCCCAAATGCCTTCCGCTGACTTCACCCTGAGATCAGAGAGAGACCATATTCCGTCCAACTGAGGACAGGGACTTGGGGTACTGAGTGGGGTCTTTGTCAGAAGAGGGGCCCTGATTCAGGATCCTGTTTCCATCCTCTCTTCTCTCTGTCCACAAACTTGGTGCAGTGCAGTATTTCTGAGGCCACAGGACATAGGGTAGGGCCCTACCGCTACTCCAGCCCCCAGGAAACAGCCAAGTCCATGATCCATACCCCCTAGCATGTGGGACAGGGCCTTGGGAAGGTGTGGCCGGTGTGAATGAAGGGGCGGGGAAGTGCCCACCGGAGGCTCGTGCTGGGGTTTTATCTGAAGTCCTCTATTTGGAGCATTTGAATGTTCCCCATGATTAGGGTTGGAGGGGTCAGTGCTGGGAGGAGGGGGCTTGCAGGACTCCGAGGTGGGACCCTATGCTAAGGTCTAGGTGGGTCCCCTAACTTCTCTCTGCCTCAAGCTGAGCTCACATGGAGGTTCCAACATGGCTTATTGCTCTGAAATCATTCTGACACCTGCCTCTGCCAGGCCCCCTCCAAACCCCATGCCTGTGTCTCCCCACACACCCTCCCAGCCCATCCTTTCCTTCACCTCCTGTGGCCCTGGCAGCCCTCCCACCTGCCTAGCTAGTCTCCTGCCACCTCCACAGAGGCACTAACCACGTTGATACCATCAAGCCCCAGGACCAGGGACCTTGTTGGCTCCCCTGCCCCTGGCCTCACCTGCCGTCTCAGCCTGGGCCTGGACCTGGACCTCAGTTATCCTGCACATAAACTTCACAGTGGACTGTGTGGTCTCTGAGGGTCGCAACACTGTCAGTGGAGGGTGGTCCAGACACCAGTGGCCTGGGAGAGCTCCCCGCCCTTCCCCAGCCCCAGCTCTGAACTGGGCACTGCCAGGGAGTGGGCTGGGAGCCAGGGTGCTCAGGTCTCTAAGCCTCAGCTGTCACCATACCCGCCTGTTTGTTTGCTGGGGCACTTTTGGTGCAGCCTGAAAGGCTGGCGTGGTGTCTTCCATGGGGAATGGGGAGCAAAGGAGGGGTCCTGCTCAGGCCCCCTGCCCTCGCTCTGTCCTGGCAAAGAAAGGCCCGGGCAGGTAGGGGCAGTGAGTGGGGCAGGTGCAGACTCATCCTTCCTCTAGCAGGGGCAGACTGTCCCCTTTGTCCTTCCTCAAGATACCAGCTACAGCCTTAAGGACCCACACCCCCACCTGCACTTAAGATTCCCCACAACCTCCAAGAGGGGCAGCGCAGCCTAGATCAGCACTGTCTCCAGTGTGAGCTCCAATAAAGCCACATTTGTCATTTTAAATATTCTAGTAATCCACACTTTTTAAAAAGTTGAAATAAATAGGTAAAATAAATTTTAATAATATATTTTATTTAACCCAATATAGCCAAAATATTATCATTTCAATACGTAATCAATATTAAAATTATTAATGAGGTGATTTACATTCTTTTTTTCATGCTAAGTCTTTGCAATCCAGTGTGTATTTTACACTTCAGCACATCTCAGCGTGGATTGACTGCATTTCAGTTGCTCATTAGCCACACATGCTGGTGGCCACGGTCCTGGACAGCACAGGTCTAGAGCAGAGTTTTGCAATCTCGATACTATCACATTTGGGGCCAGATATTTCTTTGTCATGGGGAGCTGTCCTGTGTAATGCAGGATGTTTAGTGGCACCCTGACCCCTCTCCCCTGGATGCCAGTAGCAAGCCCCAAATTGTGACAACCAAAAATGTCTCGAGACAATGCCAGCAGTCCTCTGGCAGGGAGGCAAAATTACCCTTAGTTGAGACTCACTGGCCTAGTGGAAGGAAGCCTCTTCCAGGACTAAGGAGCCTGGGCTGTTACTGCTATTATTGCTCGTAATATCTGTGTAATAAGAGCTACTGTCAGTATTAATAAGTGAGCACTTAGGAATTGAACATATTGTCTCATTTCATTCACACCATAGGCCTTGGAGGTGGTTCTTAGATCATCCCATTTTGTAGATGAGAAAGGTGAGGCTCAGAGAGACGAGGTCATTGGCCCAAGGTTGCACAGGACTCAGAGATAGGTCTGTCTGACACAGAAACCATGCTCTTATCCTCCACTCTCTCCTGTGTGACCCTAAAACCAGCAAGTTGAGCTAGACGACCCCCTCAGCCTGTGTCCCTTCCACCCTCCACCCTGGCCACAGGCCCACTGCCCCAGGAGACTTCACCCAGCCCCTATGGCCCTCTACTTCTCACTGAGTCCTCCCCAGGACTCAGGTCCTGGCTCAAGACCCCAAGTGATACCCCCAGGGCCTCTGAGTAGACCCCAAGGAAGGAGGCCTGGTGGAGGCTGGGCCTAGTTAATTAGGGAGTGGTATCCTGACCTCAGTCCTTCTGAGTCATGAAGGGGAGCAAACAGGCCTCAGCACCCACCGAAGGGCTCCGGGCTCCCTTTCCCAAGATTCACATGCAGCCTCTTGCCATCCAGCCAGACAGCGGGGGCCTGGCCTGCCCCAGCCCTACAGACCTTGTGATCCTGGCAGGGACTTCTCTGCCAGTATTAGCTCCCCTCCTCCCCCGTAGGATGGCCTGCAGCTCTTAGGGACTGAGAAGCCCTCAGGGCAGTGAGAAGAGGCAAGAATTGAAGTAACCCAGACTAAGTTCCTATCCACTGGCTAAGTGACCTTGAGCAAATCGCTTTACCTCTCTGAGTCACCATTGACCCAAATGAGGGGCAATCAGAGAACGTAAGGAAGGACCCACACTCAGTAGAAGTTGTACACAGGGTCACAGTGATGACCAGTCAACCGCTTTGCTGTGCCACACGGGTCATCCAGCCCAGCATGGGAAGGGGGCATCACTTTCCCGCAGCAAAACTGGTCTCTTCAGGGATGGATGCCTCTGACTGCTCGTCTCCAGCAAGCTATGAGTAAACGCACAAAAGGAAGGAAGTAGAATTTTTTCTAGACATTGTACTTTGTGACTGTTGTTTAAGATATTTGCTGTTTCCTTCTGCTATTCCCAAATATATTCACCTTAGGTCTGGCACAGGTACACCTGGCCCACGCCACCTCCCCCAATGGTCCCTTTAGCTGGCAGCTGCTTCTTCACTGTGGCTGGCCTGGGTCCTCGAGTGATTCAGGCTTGAAGTTGGAGAGAAGGCACAAAGGGAATAATGTCCCCAGTTTGGTTTCACTCTGGCCACCCACCTCTCATGGATTATGTTTTCCATGCGCTGGAGACATGGACGCCCCCGGAGTCCGGAAGGACTGGAGAAGGGGCAGCCTCTGCCCGACCCTCCCACTGACCCAGAGAGCGGACCTTGGAGATGGCTTCTCCTGTGCCTCCCTCAGTTTGTGCATCTTTCTAAGGGAGTGAGGGCTCTTGACAAGGCAGTTGTCCCCTTCTCCTCCCAGGTGGACAGAGACCAGATCCTGACGTTTGCAGGAGCTTCGGGACAAACAGACCATGTTGACAATTGTCTCTTGCCTCTGAAGAGCAGTGTCCTGGTTACATGTGACCTGGCGATGAGCCCACAAGGTGGCAGGTGGCAGGTGGCAGGTGGGGGCCAACTCCTGCCCCTTCCCCAGGATTCCCCAAGGCAGAGGCTGACCGGCCATCTTCCCTGGCAGGGCCTGGCCTGTCGCTCTCTGGCGGAAATGGGAAGCGGGTTCCAGGGCACGAGCTCCTAGTGTCCAGCACAAACTCACTCCCAGACTTTCTCTGTCTCTTGGCTAGTGTGAGTGCTGGGGGTTTAGGACAAAGTCCAGGAGGGTCTGAGTCTAGTTTGCAGTGACGCTGGGGGCTCCCCTCCCCACAGCGTGCCCCACCTCACTCACCCCTCCTAGCGATCTCACTGCGCACACTCCGCCAAGCTCATTCCCACCTCAGGGGCTTTGCAGCTGCTCTTCCCGCTGCCTGGAACCCTGTCCCCCAGACCTCCGTAAGCCTGACTTCTATCAGTCAAGTCTCGGCTCAGACATCACCTCCTCTAAGCAGCTTTCTTTGACTGCCCCATGTCATGGTGCCTACCTGGGCCCTGGGCACTCTCTATCTTAGTATATACTTTTTCTTTGCACATTTTATTATCTACTTACTATTACTAGATAATGCTTATTGAATGCTTACCATGTAGCTGGAAGTCTCCTGAACACTTTGCATACCCATCTCACATGTGTGTAATAATTTCCACGTGCTTAAGGTCACAACAACTTTATGGTACTATTATTAGGTACTACTATTGCCCCCCCCCTCACGAGTCGGGGGACTGCAGTGAGGAATGTGTGTCCAGGCTGGCACAGCCGGTAAATGGTGGGTGTAGAGCCCAGGCCCAGACCGTTCTGCCGGGCTGCCTTCCCGGAACTGGGGTTAAAACGTCCTGGAGGCTCGCTGGCCTCCCGCGAGTCAATGAAGGGCTCCTTGGTTGAGTGAATGAACGGATGGATGTGGCCAGGGATGCATGTGGACGGGTCTGTGTCGGGGCTGAGCTCCCCACCCCCACCCTCGAGGGACGGCCACTGCTGGATGGGGCTGTGGAAGGTCAAGGGCACGTGGCCGAGCTTGGCCGGAGCAGTGCTTGCTCCCAAGAGAATGACAGTTGGAGGAATTCAAGCCGGGTCAGGTGGCCCCATAAATTAGAACAACACCCAGAGCCCTCAACCCTAAACAGGAGGCCTGGCCAGGAGCTGCTGCAGAGCTCCAGTTTCAGGCTAGTTCCCTGGGGGTGGGGGGTTCTAAGAAGAACCTGGTCCACAGGCCCCTGCATGGCTGGGGTCCCTGAGGGTCTTCCCCCATCAGCCACAGGGCCCTGAGTTAGGATGGGAACATGGTGGCAGGGGCTCGCCACAGGGCCCATCCCTACTGGCCAGGCACACCTGTTCAACTTTGGGGGAGGCCAGCTTTCCAGGGCAGCTCTCTCCCGCCCAGCCACGCCAGACTTGCGCCCAGGGCCTTCGACAGGCCCAGCACTGCTTATCTTGAGTGTTCCCAGAGCCCAGGACAGGAGGCCAGCCTTTCGCGTCCCCTCCCCGAGTCTCTGACTCCCACCCATGAAATAAGTAGGGGGCTCGAGAGGTCCCTAAGGGCCTCTCACTTGGTCCTCTCCTGAGAGAGGCCTGACCCTCCCCTCCACCCCACGCCGAGTACCCCTACTTGGAGGACCTTAGGGAAGACTCCAGCCTGTGGGTTTTATGCCAGGGACAGAGCAGCCAGGCCCCGATCTCAGAGAGCTTGGTCTCACCTGTGCCATTACTGTCCCTGAGACTCGGAGTGAGTACTTGCCTTTTGAGGTCCTCGGTGTGCTCAACTGTAAAATGGGATGGCACTGGTACAGGCTTCATGGGGTTATCGAAAGGATGAACTGAGAGCAGGTAGCAAAGGCTACCTGCCTTTGGCACAGTGCCTGGCACACCATAAGTACTCAGTTCCCTGGAGGTCTAGTGGTTGGAAAATAATAAGAAATACTCCATGAGTAGTTATGAATTAGCATTGGGTTTATTATAATATTGTTAAAACAAATAATAATGAGACATGGTCCCTGCCCTCAAAGAGTTCATAACACTCATGGGAGAGAAACACCGAACAACATTTATCAGGCGTTGTTTGAGGCACCAGCAGAGGGTGGGAGAGATGTTTTCTGGCTGATGAGAGCAGGGAAGACTTCCTGGAGGAGGTGACAACTGAGCTGGGTCTTGAAGGATGGACAGGGCTTCAGAGACAGACCAAGAATATGCCACGCAAGGGCAGAGGTAGCTGGCAGGAGAGCTGGGGCACACAGAGGCAGAAAGGGCAGAGTTTCAGTGGCCTGAAGGGTGAGGCTAGAGGGTCGGCAAGCTCAGACTGGGTTTTGACTGCCTGCCCAGGCGCTGGACTTCATTCTGTAGGTTGTGAGGAATCATTGACGGGTTCTGAGGAGGACGGTAACCATAGATTAGGTTGTTTCTTCCCTAAGGAGAGGCCCAGGGCAGCTGGAGGCACCAGGTGGGGAAGGAGGCTGGCTGAAGACAGGTGTCATGGTTTGCCTCTGCCGATCCCTGCCCAGGGCAGCTGCCCATCCTCCGGGCTCCAGCCACCACCATGCCGAGCACCAGGTGTGAAGTCTGGACTGAGGTCTTTCCAGCCTGGTCCTTGTCTCCCTCCTGCTTACCGTGGGCTTGTACGCCAGGCTGGCACCCACGACTCCCCCCTCGGGCTCCCATAAAGACCCGCAGGCAGGATGTCACACCCAGGCTGCCAGGAGCTGGGGTCACTCTGGGGATGAGCCCCGGCTGGTGTTAATGAGGCCCAGGCAGGTGCACAAGCTGAGACAGCCAGATGCCGGCGAAGAGCAGGCACTTCATGCCCTCAAGTCTGGGGCTGAGTGAGCCATCCCAGCCCTGCAACGCCAAGCCAGTGACCCTCCCCACTGACTGAGCCAAGACCAGAGAAGCTGGATGGCTTTCCAGAGGCCACACAGCATTTGTGGGGCTGGGAAGATGCCCTTTGTTTGACACCAACCGAGTGGCCACTTCCCTCCATTTCCACGGCCACCACTTGGTCCCAAGGCACCATTGTTGCTCACCCGGGCAGCTGCAGTCACGTCCTCACTGGTTCCCCACTTCTTCTGTTGCTCTCCTGAAATCTATCCCCGACCCCTGCACCCTGGGTGACCCTGAACCCCGGGTGGTCGATCCACAGTGCAAAAGTGATCCTGCCACCCCTGCTTAGAAACCGTCAGTGACTTCCCTCTACTCTCAGGAGAAAGGCCAGCTCCTCCACATGATCCAGAACTTCTCCTCCCACCACTCTCCTGCCTCTTGCTCACAAACTCCAGCCACGCCCCCTCCTTCCAGTTTCTCGAACATGCTGGGCTGACTTCCACCTTGGGCCATCTCCCAGGCTGTCCTTGTTGCTTGGAAATCTCTGCTCCTCTTCCTCTCCTCCCTTTGTCCGATTCAGTGGTTCTCAGACTGTGCTTCCTGGACCAGCAGCATCAGCATCGTGTCGGGACCTATTAGAAATGCAGTCTCCCAGGCGCCCCCCCAGACCTGATACATCAGAAGCTCAGCTCTAGGCCGGGCGCGGTGGCTCACGCCTGTAATCCTAGCACTCTGGGAGGCCGAGGCGGGCGGATTGCTCAAGGTCAGGAGTTCGAAACCAGCCTGAGCAAGAGCAAGACCCTGTCTCTACTATAAATAGAAAGAAATTAATT
>CAUYRT010092909.1:0-12367 GCA_963574885.1 Lepilemur ruficaudatus | reverse complement strand
TCTCTACTATAAATAGAAAGAAATTAATTGGACAATTAAAAATATATGTAAAAAATTAGCAGGGCATGGTGTCGCATGCCTGTAGTCCCAGCTACTTGGGAGGCTAAGGCAGGAGGATTGCTTGAGCCCAGGAGTTTGAGGTTGCTGTGAGCTAGCCTGACGCCACGGCACTCTAGCCCGGGCAACAGAGTGAGACTCTGTCTCAAAAAAAAAAAAAAAAAAAAAAATTAGCCCGGCATAGTAGTGCATGCCTGTAGTCCCACCTACTTGAGGCCGAGGTGGGAGGACTGTCTTTGCCCAGGCATTAGAGGTTGCAGTGAGCTACATTCACGCCACTACACTCCAGCCTGGGCAACAGAGTTAGACCCTATCTCAAAAAAAATTTTTTTTTAAAAAGAAAATGTTTCAACATACTGTTTGGAAAGTTTATCGAAGACTGTACAAATTAAAGCCACAGGGCAAAGAATTTCTAGTAAACACTTCAAATCTAAAAGTTGCAATTATATGTACCATATAAATTATATTCAAATGGTACACTTATGTATAAATTAATGGTCCTACTTACGTTTCTGTGTCTGATACCAGTGATTCATTATTGCACACATCATTGAAGGTATGAAGTTGATTCTATGATTAGAGAAAAGAAATTAAAATTTTTTCCAAAATTATTCTCGTATATGTTAGCAAGTATCAAGAAACATGGTAAACGTTGTTTAATATATATAGGTCATAACTGACAACCAAATTAAAATTATAAAATATAAGATAAATAATCACAGAGACACACACTTTCCAATTAGTATATTTCCGTTATCATATTAAAATACTAAATAAATTCATCCCACAAGTAATATTCATGCTTTATCACACTAAAGCACACTAGAGAAAACAAGGTTGAATAAAGAAAAAACAAAAATCTAATGCAAGGAAGCCAGTAATAAGTCACTACAGACAAAGTTGCAGGCAAGGTTCCATTGATAAACCCATTTAAGATTTAATTTACCTTGGAAATTAAGGTAATTTTATATTTATAAATTTTATATTTTATATTTACGAAGTCCAATACATGAGTAAACTTCAGCTATTTCACATTACCAAAACAGACAGGAAATTTAACTGGGTAAAGCTAAGGGGACTTTGGCAAAACACAGAAAGTATACCCACTCTGAAGGACACAACTAACTACTTGGATTTATTAGCAAATTGTTGTTATGGGAGAATACAGACTCAAGGAATACAGGCCTTTCCCCTGCACCCCCACCAAGAAAAACCAAGAATACAGATATTTGTGTGATTCTGCCCTATTTAAAAACAGGATTTAAAACTGTTCAGGGCACAGCGGCTTTTGCCTGTAATCCCAGCACTCTGGGAGGCCGTCACTTGACATCAGGAATCTGAAACCAGACTGAGCAACACAGGGAAACTCCGTCTCTTTGAAAATAAAACTGCAAACAACATATTACTCTCCGTGAAATTTGGCCTATGGCCGAATAATCAGTGGTTTTTGCCTGGAAAATTAATGAAGTAACTGCTTGTAATCCCTGTAATTCTTTTTCTCTCTCTCAAAACTTTGCTTTCTAAATGTAAAATACTGAATAGTTAAAAAAAAAAAAAAGAATGGTGAAGGAGTTTGACCCTGAAATCAAACAGAGCTAAGGTATAAATCCCTAAGCTTTACACCCTTCATTTCTAAAATAAGGAAAACACAGAAATTGTTTATGAAGACCATACAAAAAAATCCATGTGAAATGCTTAGCACAATGTGTAGCATAAAGTGCTCCATAAATAGTGGGTACTATATTGCTAGACCAGAAAGCAAATAAAAGATGACCAAAGATAAAGCAAATATAAGCTTACTGTTATCTGACTCAATCCAGCCAACCTCATAGTCAAAGTAGGTGACATAAAGTACTTAAATGCAAGATCTAGGCTTTCTTTATCAAAGCATAATGTTGTATCCAATGGTTCTTTCACTGTGCTCCACATTAAGTCAGCCATGTTACGAGCTGCACTCTGTCGTAACTCCTGATCAGAGAGTTTGCATAAATACCTGAAATGATTCAGAAATGTGAAATATACACAAAAACTCTTTAAGACATACTTAAAGACCACTCAATAATTAAATAATATTCCTTTACTCCATGCCTCCATAATGTTTAGTCCAGTAGAACCTGGCATCCTTAGTTTTAACATTCCCAAATTAAGCTATTTCTAAGTGAGGCTTAAAGGCTTGTGATATTCGACAGTGTGTCTTTCTGCTGAGTCCAACTTAAATCAGCAACTGCAAAGAGCCAAGTCATCTAACATAGGATTCTGCATCTCCAATAAAGATTTATTATTCTCTAATATCTCTCATGTATACAGCTCCTGTTTTATTAAATTTCAGTTAACTTTATATATAGCACATCATAGCCAAAATTCATTTACATGTGTACATTGCTTCCAAAAACCATAAACCTCTGATTTTCCTCTTAAGTCCTGCTAATCTCTTTGCTGTGTTTCTTCTCCGCTATTCAACCTTTCAACATAAGTGCTCCTCAGGGCTTGTAATAGATTGCAAAATGACCAGAGACCCCTCCCATCACTCTATGTGGAAGTCTCTGCTATGTGACTTTGCTACTCCTCCCATAAGGAATTATCACCTGTCTCTACCCTCTTAAATCTGGGCTTTGGCATGTAACTTGCTTTAGCCAATGGGACATTAACAGATATGACGTAAGCAGAAGCCTGAAAAGCCTATGAGCATACCCTCTCTTGCTGGGAACTTTTTTATCACCTAAAACAAGGGACTGAGGTTAGCCTGCTGGATGAAAAAGAAACAACTGATGCCCCACCTGACAGCAAGCCAACTGCAATACATATATGAGAGCTCCCCATTTCCTAAGACCAATCAGCATGCCCATCACAGTATGTGTGAATGAGGCTATCCTAGACCATCCAGTTTCAGCCAAGTTAGCCCAGATTAGTAGAAGTGCTAGCTATCCAGAGAATGGTGAGAAATAATAAATGGCTATTGTTTTAAGCTACTGTTTTAGGGGTTGTTTTTCTACACAGCAAAGCAACTGACAGAGGGCTCCATCCCAGACTCATCTCTATTCTCTTTCCACACGCTCTTCCCAGGTGACCTTACCCACTCCCATGGTTTTTAAGCACAGTCTTCATACTGACAACTATTAATGAAACTGTTCTGAACTATAGGTTCATACTCGCCATTTGCCAGTGCTACTTAAATGTCCCACAGGCAACTCCAAGTCTTATCTTTAAGTTCTCCCAGTCTTTTACATCTCAGTTATGATACCCATAGTATAACAGAGAGATTGGGGTGAGGGAGCTAGGGTGGAGCTGAGTGTCATCCATAATGCCACCCTTTTCCTTATGCCCATAATCACCAGACTTGTTGACTTTATTTTCACTTCTATTCATTCAATTTTCAAAATTATCATTAATAATCCCAGTACAAGTAACCATCATTTTCTTTCTAGGACTACTGCATTAACCTTTTAATTAGGCTCCTCCTAGCTTCTGTGCCAGCCCCCACTTTAACACATTGACTGCCACGCAAGAAAAAAAAATTTTCTTCCTTGGGGCCACAGTGTTTTATTAGGAAAATAGGATAAACGCTTCAAAAATGAAATGATCCTTCCATAATTTAATGAAAAAAAATTTTTTTTATTGTTTTTTGTGTATGAGTTATATGCAACTTGAAAAACAGTTCTCATGGCTCCCAAGGTGAAAAGACTGTGAGTTACATATGCTTCATGAGGTCCCAGGCTCAAAATTAGCGTGAGTTAAATACAACTTACATGGCAGTTAATGTGTTAATCTATGATCCACATAAAGACCAAAGTGATCTTTTGGAAAACACCATGACTCACCTGCTAAAAACTCTTCAATAGCTTCCCATTGCTAAAATTAAATCCAAACTCCTTACAGTGGCCTGCAAGGTCCTGAATAATTTCACCCTGGTTATCACTCCAACCTCATTATCATAATTATACTCCCTTACATATTATACTCAACACCAGTCTGTCCCTAGTTTCTCCTGTCATATCTTTCCAACTTCAAAGCCTATACTCATACGCTCTTTCTACCTCCAGTACATCCTTTTGATCATTGCTTGAATAGCTGATTCATGTCCTTCAGGTATCACTTTTCAGGAAGGCCTCATATTCCCTCTGTATCACACTAACTTACTTGCATACCATTCACTATCGGATTCCATCACTATCGGATTCTCTGCCTGACACTTTTTTCCACAACTCAAGCAGTACCAGGAAAATTGAGCAGCCATTCAAATTTTTACAAATAAATGAATGAGAAAAGTATAAAGAATTCATCAATTTTACCAAGAAATACAATTTGGAGGAGTCTGATAGTTTACAACCCTTTCTCCATCTTCTTAAGTTTCCTCTCAAGAAGAAACTCTTAGGTTGAGATTTACAAAACTCAAATGTCACCTCCTCAATGAGACCTTCCCCACTCCCATATTTAAAATTGTAACTAACTCTCTAGAACTCTCAATTCACCTTTGCTACTATTTATCCTATAATACTTACCACTTTCTGATGTACTATATCATTTACTTATCTTATAAATAGACTACACAAAAAAGCAGAGATATTTAAAATCTATTTTCTTCTCTGCTATATCCTCAGTGCCTAGAACATAATACATACTTAGTATATATTTGTTGACAATAAACGCAGAATAAACATCATTAATATCTTTAATTCTTTTAATGTATTCATGTAAAAAAAGTCCAACATAAATTCCTAAATATAAGTCCATATATTTGCATAAAAAATACTACACACGAAACAATCAAAATTTTCTCTAGGGGATGTGACTATGAAAGACTTTCAAACAATAAAATTCTGTGTTATAAATTATTTAAATGTATTACATTGATAACAAGGAGGAAAAAAAGTTCATAAATTTACCTGATAACATAGGTCCTAAAAGGTATAATGTGCTGCATCACAGCAGGGATATGTAGCCATATTCTAATCTATAAAGAAATACAAGATGACATTAATGTACAATAAACATGTTATACATTAATAAATAATTAAAAAGAAGAATATTTACTATTTTGCTGCCTTTAAAACTACATACATTATATTATCAATTTTGAAAAGGAAAAACTACAAAAAAGGATTACATATAGGTAAATAATTTAACTCATATGTACTATGTATATATAAAAATAAAATCAATCTGAAGAATATCAGCTTCTTGCTGAAACGGGAAAAGCATCTATCAAAGTAGTATCTTCTTACCATGTGCTTCCCTATACCTCTTTTTATGGTAGCATACCAATACAAAGCACTAAATTAGTTTAACAAACTATCTTAGTTTATAGTAAATTATCTCATCTATTCTTCAAAAAAAATCACATTACCTATGATTTCTAGTCATTTCAGTATCCATCTGAGGCAAACATATTTTATTGTCACAGATTATAATATCAGCAATATTTACTGAAATAAGTTCTTACTGTTTAAGTAGCCCTAATCTGAGTTAAAATAAAAGTTATAATCTGTTTCCTTTCTTTTTATACATAATATTCTAACACATTTCTAAATCTAATGTGATTACATTATAATAGTCTTATTCTTATAAATAGTAGTCTAAATGTAATAAAAATAAACATCCTAGGCCAGGCGCGGTGGCTCACACCTGTAATCCTAGCACTCTGGGAGGCCAAGGCGGGCGGATCGCTCAAGGTCAGGAGTTCCAAACCAGCCTGAGCAAGAGCGAGACTCCGTCTCTACTTAAAATAGAAAGAAATTAATTGGCCAACTAAAAATATATAGAAAAAATTAGCCGGGCATGGTGGCGCATGCCTGTAGTCCCAGCTGCTCGGGAGGCTGTGGCAGTAGGATCGCTTGAGCCCAGGAGTTTGAGGTTGCTGTGAGCTAGGCTGACGCCACGGCACTCACTCTAGCCCGGGCAGCAGAGTGAGACTCTGTCTCAAAAATAAACAAACAAACAAACAAACATCCTAACCAAACCATCAAATGACAAACTCTAATGTGAAAGCCTTGACATAGGCGAGGGATACAAATTAAAGACAAATTTGGGAATAAAGAATGTACGGCTCCACTCTAATAAAATAAAATGTGCTATAAAAATTCTGCAGCATAGTATTCCATTGCATATATTTAAAAAATTTTACAGCAAATAATACACTAATGATGAAATGTTAAAACTTTTCCTTCTGACACTAGGAATAAGACAAGAAAGTCTTCGATGCCACTTGAACTGAAGGTCAATAAGACACTTCAATAATAACGGAGAGTACAATAAAGAAAACTTAATAAAAGGCAAAGAACTAGAAACGAAGAATTAAAACTGGTATTACTCTAAGATGATGTAATTATGTAAATAGAAAATCCAAACGAAATTTTCATATAAACTTTTTTAAAGGGTTTAGCAAGATTGCTGCTTAGAAAGTTAATATAAATATACACAAATACATACATACACACTCTCCATATTTTTTCTTACATACCAGAAACAAAGAGTAAATAAAGTTTTAAAAGATTCTCTTTACAACAGCATCAAAAAATACCGTGACTAGGAATAATCTAACAAAGATACATAACATCTCTACATAAAAACATAGAAAATGACAAAGTAAAGGGTATGCAAATAAGGAGACAACTACTACATTTAGGGAAGACTCAATACTGTAAAGATGACCGTCCTCCCGAAATCTATAGATTCAATGCAGTCCAAAAGGTTTACATGTGAAACTTACAAAGTTGATTTCAAGTACAAAGGTCCAAGAAAAGTCAAAACCCTCCTTAAGAAAAAATGGCAAGGAGGCAGCAGTTGCTTTACCAGATAGCAAGACTTCTTATGAAGCTCCAGAGTTAAAATGGTGTGCAAACAGCACAAGATTAAGCAAACAACTTAATGGACTCTGCCCAGAGAGCCCAAATTCACGCACATAAAGACATTTGATTGCTGACCATGGTGATGATGTGTGCCTATAGTCCAAACTACTCAGGAAGCTGTGGCAGTAAGATCATCTGAGCCTAAGAGTTCAAATCTAGCCTGGGCAACATAGCAAGATCTCATTACTTAAAAAAAAACAATCAAACAAAAAAAGGGACACCTGATTTATGACAGTAGTAATACTACAGAACAAAAAAGAAAGGGCAGTCTTTCTGATGGTGTTAGGAACAGTGGAGATCTGTACGAAAAAGAAAACGAATGTTGATCCCTTCCCCACACTATACATAACAATTAACTGCAGTTAAACTGTAGATCAAAATGTATAAGGTAAATCAAAAAACACTGACAAATTACACATTAAGTTTGATAAATATTTCTTTTCTTTTTTTTTGAGACAGAGTCTTGCTCTGTTGCCCAGGCTAGAGTGCCGTGGTGTCAGCCTAGCTCATAGCAACCTCAGACTCCTGGGCTCAAGCAATCCTCCTGTCTCAGCCTCCCGAATAGCTGGGACTACAGGCATGTGCCACCATACCCGGCTAATGTTTTTTGTATATTTTTAGTTGTCCGGCTAAATTCTTTCCATTTTTAGTAGAGACAGGGTCTCACTCTTGCTCAGGCTGGTCTTGAACTCCTGACCTCAAGCAATTCTCCCGCCTTGGCCTCCCAGAGTGCTAGGATTACAGGCGAGACCCACCGCGCCTGGCCTGATAAATATTTCTTAAACACCACAAGAGAGTAAAAAGCAAACCAGAGTAAAAAAAACATTAATAATACATATATCAGACAAAACACTTACATCTGAAACATATAATGAATCTCCAAACAGCAGTACAAAAAAGGGCAAACAATCCAATTTTTAAAACTAGCAAAAGACCTTAACAGGTTCTTTATAAAAAAAATCCAAACAGCTAATATGCCTATGAAATGGTGCTCAATTTCATTAGTTATTAAAAATACATAATAAAACTACAATGAGATACTACTATACATCCATCAGAAATCTCTAAGAGTAAGGAATACCAGGTACTGGCAAGGATGTGGAAAAATGGGGGCTCTCACAGACCTGGTAGGAGTGTCAATTAATATAACCACTTAGGAAAACCTTAGCTTTAACACTTAAGATTAAATATATTCACATAAATAACCTCATCGACCAAAAATCCATATCTAGATATACAGCCAAATGAAATGCACATACACATGTGCCAAAAGAAATGTAAAAGAATGCTGACACCCACATCAATTGTAATAATCCAAATGTCCATCGCAAATAATATGAATAAATAAACATCGGTATATTTTTTGTTTTGTTCTTTTGAGAAAGGGTCTCACCCTATCCACTCCCGGGCTAGAGTGTAGTGGCATCATCACAGCTCACTGCAACCTCATTTCTGGGCTCAACCGATACTCCTGCCTCAGCCTCCGGAGTACCTGAGACTACAGGTGTGTGCCACCATGTCCAGCTAATTTTTCTATTTTTTGTAGAGACGGGGTCTTGCTCTTGCTCAGGCTGGTCTCTAACTTCTGGCCTCCCATCCTGGCCTCACAAAGTTTATTTTAAAAGATTAAACATCAATGAAAATGAACAGACTAGAACTACATGCAATATAAATATCAATGCTTAAAAAAACCAGCCAGGCATGAAAGAATGCACAGTATGTGGCTCCTTTTGTACTCTTAACAAAACAGACAAAACTAAACCATGATGTTTAGGTATATAAGCTTAGGTGATAAAACTAAAAAGAAAAAAGGCAGGAAAGTGATCACCACTAAATTATGAATTGTGTTTACCTTTAACGGAAAAGAGATGGAATAGTTAATGACTGGTGGGATCACAAAGGAAGCTTCTGGGGAGCTGACAATGTTTTGTTTCTTGGTTTGAGTAGTGGTTAAATGGGCATTTTCTTTGATAATTCACTGAGCCGCATTATCATTTTGTGTACTTCTCTGTATGAATGTTATTTTTCAAATTATAAAAAACGGTTAACAGATCCTATTATATATAAGATACATTAGAGGAGATGAAAATGAAAACAGGTATAGTGGTATTCTTTGAGATAAAGACACAAGTAAAAATTTAAATAAAAAATGACAAGTGAAAATGTCAACACTAGAAGAAACAAACTTTAATATAGAGTTACCATTTACTAAGCTGTTAATATTCCCATTCTGATAAATGAAAAAAGGTTTATAAAAGTAATGAAATCAAAATTACATAATATATAACAGAGCTACAAGTCAAATACAGGATCTTTATAAAATTGACATTCCTTAACACTACTATAGATGCAAACATTATAAAAACCAAATTCTATATGCTATTAATCCTACAGTGTGTGTCCTTTATCATTCCTTACTGTAAGTTTTGACGTTCTCAGGTTTGCTTTTTCTCCTTCTTGCTGCTAATGGATTTTAGCAGCCCTCCTACCTATAGGTTAAAAATCTTGGGAATAGGGAAAAACAAGTTCCCTGCTACGCTATAACTGCAAAAAAAAAAACAGTATTCTGCATCAGAGCTAGTTCTGATAAGTGGCACAATGAAAACCACATAGAACTATGGTTCTCCATAGTCGTCCTCTCCTATCTAGTGTGGAAATAATAAAAAATATATAATTCTAGCCTAATATCTGATATTAAACAGCCCTTGTTAGTGCATTTGTAAAAACAGTCTTACGACATTGAAAGTTGAGAAATTGTTCTCTGATGTGTTATTATAACCCCTACAAGTTTACATCTCTGACTACATCTCTTCCCTAATAATTTGACATATCTGTTTTCTAAAGCATATATTTGTGAGGTTTCTTTATTAAACTTTACTGACACTTCCTTCTTCTCTGTGCATGTTAAATAAATCCCTTGTCTCTACTGGATTGTTTTTAAATTAATAAAAGGTGTTAGACGAGGTGACAAACTTAGCAAAACATTGAAGTCTGAGGAAGGACACTATAAGCTAAAGCCAAATAACAACAAAAGGAAAATTAACTTCCATTCGGGTCTCAGTGGGGAAATCTGTATGACTGTGTTCTATTTCTCTAACCTATGATAAATGCTGATAAGCAGCATTCAGCGAAAACCTAAGGACCAACACAAAATAAGAAAACTATTAATATGTAATGATTTTTGTTGTTATTTTCTTATGGCTGTAACCATTGTTAAGAATGAATCCATAAAATAAGTGAAATATTATTTGTGCAAAAGTGAGAACTCTGCTAAAAATCATGTTACTTTAAGAATTGATGAAGCCAGGTTTCTGAGGTTAAAATAAGTGTACGAGCTTGAGGTCATTATCAGATTTGAACCATAATATGATGAAGTAAGAGTCCGCTTTCTTTTTTTTTTTTTATTTTAGCGTTTTATAGGGGTACAAATGTTTAGGTTACGCATGTGCCCTTGGCCGCCCCCCTCAGTCAGAGCTTCAAGCGTGTTCATCCCCCAGATGGTGTGCATCACACTCATTACGTATGTATATACCCATCCCCTCCTCCCCCAAGAGTCTGCTTTCTTTGTTGATAATTCAAACCCAGGGCAGAGTGGGTTTTCCTGATGCAAGCTCAGGATTACAGGTTCAGGTTCTGAGAGAGAACACTCACCATCTGATAAAGTTACCTTTCCTCAACAAGAGTGAGGAAATCATCTCAGAAAACAAACAGAATGGTCTGGATCCCAGGAAATGCTATAAACATTTGGAATGTGCAATTTATTATAATAAATTATGGAACAAAGACGTACTGAGTAAGGTCAGTCCTTAGCTATATTACCCTAAAAGTAGTTTATAAGTCATAGTGTTTTTTCTTTTCAAGGAATGGGCTGCCCTTAAATCTAATCGTCTTAGGGGTCTGTTAAGTGCAGGCATTTTTAACTTCCTATGAAATCCAGACATTCCCAAATAGGGACCTTCAGCCTTGTTGAAGCCAAAACATCATGGCTAAACAATCCATCTATTTCTCAAGAAAAGAAACAGACATACAAAAATGACCAGGGTTTACATAATAACCCACTAGATAGGAAACTACTATGCTCTAGATCAACTTGTATACGCCCCCAAATTTCTGAAATTTAAAGGCCTTGAAATTTCTCAAATGCAAAGAGATGTCTATTTTTCTGAGACAGGGTCTCAATTTGTCACCCGGGCTAGAGTGCAGTGGCCTTATCATAGCTCATTGTGACCTCAAACTCCTGGGCTCAAGAGAGCATCCTGGCTCAGCCTCCTAAGTAGCTGGGACTACAGGCACACAGCACCATGCCCAGCTAAGAGATGTCTATTGTAATTGTTTACAGAGACCACTAAGTTTATACAAACTTTAGGTGGAGTAGTGAAAACTCCTAATGCTTTAAATGTCACTAGCCCTTTTAGAAAAACTCCAAATTGTGGAAAAAAAAAAATAATAAAGCACAGGTTCTGCAATAACCTTGATTACAAAAAGAACTATAATTTAAGCACTTAATTTGTACCAAAATACTAATTACATAAAAGAAATTAGATTGCAGAGGGCCAAATCTAAAATATTTTTAATGAGGAAAAAATGGCAATTAAAGAGATAACTCAATTTAGTTATCAAAACCTTCGGTTAAAAAGTACACCTTATACTCTCAAGAAAAAACCCACAAATTCAGATTACAGTATCTAAAACAATTACCTTATTAATTTAAGCAGTATGGCTAATTTTAAATCTAACTTTGCCTTAATGGCCTCAGCTAAGTTGCAGAATAAAGCTATGCAAGCGATAACAGCCCACCAATTAGCACTCATAAAAAGCCTGAAGCGAAAGATGAAACAGAATCTAAGCCTAAACCTTTTTTCTTTAGTAAAGGATAACTTTTAAAAATAAAGTATTAAAGTCTTTAGCAAGCCTTCCATAATAGACTTTTAATCAAGAATTGGTAAAAATAAATTCAAGATTCAGTTTAATCCAGGTTTACTTAATATTTGTGATTAAGGAAACCCTTTGATAGATTATAAGAGTTTTAGAATTCAAAGTTACATGCCTTCTCCAAATTACCACAGTGTAAAATTAAAATGCTAACAAAGCATTTCGATTCACTCAAAATTTACATTTTATATTTTCTTCCAGAAGAAGCCAAACTGAATAAACTTTCCTATCAAACAAGTTTTCAGTCAGAATAAAAGAATCAGTTAAGTATTTAATAGCTAATATGAATAACAGCTACCAGTCACTACATAATTACCAAGTACTATATTACAAATTTAAAAATTTATCCTCTCATTTTAAACCCTGCACAGGCTGGGCGTGTTGGCTCACACCTGTAATCTTAGCACTCTGGGAGGCTGAGGCGGGCAGATCCTTTGAGCTCAGGAGTTAGAGATCATCCTGAGCAAGAGCAAGACCCCGTCTCTACCAAAAGTAGAAAAAATTAGCCAAGCATGGTGGTGCATGCTTGTAGT